>VZTM01014712.1:7050-43941 GCA_013400555.1 Jacana jacana
TTTTTTTTTTTTTTTTTTTTCTTTTTTCTAAGGGCTTTGTAAGTAGTTTCCAGGCAGTTAAACTCAGACTATCAGCCCAAATTGTATTTTACTTTCATAACATTACCAATTTTAATGGAAGGGTGAATTTATTCCCTGAATTTTGAATAATGTTATACTAAAATGTTAATGAACATGGTCAAAAGATGCCTTGTAGTCTCTCTGCCAAATAATACATTTTTTACACAGACTCAGAAAATGACCATGCAGAACTTACAATTGCCTCTGCTTTTCCTGATGTCATTAAACTTACAAGTCACTTTATTGCTCTGGAACTACAGCACTTACCATGTCCATCCTCCTGTAAAGGTGTGGGGTTTTTTTTCAGGAGTGGTCTATAGCAAACACACACAGCTGCGAAGAGACATCAGAAATAAGGTCTTCTATTTTTCTGAACCTTTTAATGAGTCTATGTCAAAACTGTTTATTCTGGTGGAAAAAAAATATGATGTTTTAGCCCTGAATGTGTCTGCTGTTTCCACGGTGTGTGTCTGTTGGCATTGAGAAGCCCACACCTCCCAAAATCCACATCTGAACCACTCTGTTTAAATCATACAAACTAGAATGAAGCTAATATGAAAGAGGAAGATTAAAAAGTCTCCTTCCCCATGCAAACAACTGATGGCTGCACAATTGTCCCACGTGTACCACTCTTACTCCCTGATACCTCCAGCCCCTCTTCAAGGACAAATGGAGATTGTTTCTGGAGTGAGGTCTGTCCTTCCAGTGTTACGTAGAGAAATCGGGGAAGAGAATGTTGTGGGCACTTGGGAGGTAATACATTTTGGTAAGGGTAAGAGCAATAAATTTAGACCACTTGCTGATCAAGGCATTGGCAAAAACTAAAGAGTTTGGAACCCAAACTCATGGTAGCTAGAATGAAGACGTAAGACAATCAAAATGAAAAGTCATTGTCTAGTACTGGTTCTGCTACTTGATAAAGATCTTCCCTTTTCCCTGTTATTAATTACAAAAGGATTGCTATTTTTGCAAATGGGTAATATGACAGCATTTGATCTCACGTCTTAAATGAGTGCAGCATGTCTTTGTTATACACAACAAACATTGACTGGAAGTCTGCATTTACTAAAATACAGTATTCTTTCCAAATATAATGGTTTCTGTCATTCATATAGATAGGAACGCGTAAAACGCTTCAGTTAAAGTAGTTCCTGACACGATGTTTGACATCAGGACTAGAGCAGATTAAGTGACTGAAAAACATGTAAACGTAGATGCACAAATAAAGACAAAAAAAAAAGAAAAGAAAAAAAGAAATGTGTATATACATATATCTATACATGCGCCTATCATACATGTGATAAGCCGTGTGGGGATGTGCTATGGCAGGGCATTCTGATATCTGATGGATGAGGTATTCACCATAGTTGGTGTGTGTTGCAGAAGGAGAGTAACACGCTTCTAGGGAACCAGGCAGGAGAAATCCTGCTGTACTGAGCTCCTGTACTTGCCTTTGTACTGCGTTTTCCCGTCTCTTTTCTGGGCCAGTCGTACCGTTTGCCTTGGTCCGCACATGGGTTTTATAGCAGTAAAACTGTTTTGCTTAGAGGGATTATTTTGTTTAGTTGCACTCACTCTAAACAACTCTTTGGTAGTCTCTTGTCAATACCAGAATAGGTTATCCTGCTTCCCACGAAGGAATAAACCAAATGCCTTTGTAAGCACCTTCATGCTAGTACAAAAGTACTCCCATAATAGTAGGTTGTGTGACGTGAACTCGCACATGCTAACGGTTGGTAGGCTGTTGTTTAGTCTGAATATAGAGCCTGAACCCATGGGAAAGAAAACGTTGTACAAAGACTAGTGCTAATTTAATGATTAAGCATGTACAAGTGATTTGGTTGATAGCTAATTTGCATGCAAGACCTGAAACTACATTGATCAAAGTGTTGCAGAATACCTTGACCCAGGATTAGCACAAGTTAGTTTTTACCTAGCTTTAGTTTTCACCCGTTTTCTTCACTTATGTGTATTCCCTATGTTATTCACTCATTCCATGCAAGTTACTTAAAGTTTGGCCATTTCTATTGCTGTGGAGGTGAACTGAAGTTCTGCTCACAGAGGTTTTGCAGGTTTAAAGTCTCTATACACCAGAAGTTGACTTTATTTTAGCCCAGTGTGTAACAGTTTCGGTTTTGGACAGAGCAGCCTGGAGGCCTCTTCCCCAGTCCATAGAGACACTTCAGTCAGTGGCAATTCTGATGCTTGTGGTGCTGCACGCAGCTGTGCCTTCAGGATGGGTGAAGAGCTACCCTGAGGGGATGGGTGTGATCCCTGGAGGTGCCCTGTTACCATCACTCAAAACTCTTGTACAGAGTACCCAGAATGGATTCTGGATTTAGAGGGAGGAGGATAAGAACTATTATACAGGGGAAGGGAGTTACTATTAACTTATCCAGAGGAAAAAAAAAAAGTACATAATGAAATAGCTGGGAAAGTTTTGAAGAAATCTATAAATGACGTGTTAATCTATTGCAATTACCTCTGTGACATTAGTTGTAGGACTGATGAGCTAATTGCGGTGAACATTTATTGACGTATATAAAGTACCATGGAAGTGTCTGAGGCAGCGCTCCTGCCGCAGAACTACGCTTTGCTGGCATACGCACAGAAGCCATCGGTGCCATTAATGTATGGCTATAAAAAGACTTATGACCTAATAATGTCTGGGAGTTCAGCACTTTGGTTTCTGAAGCAAAGAATTAGGAGCCAAAAACTCCTGAGTTTCAACTTTTTTAGTACTCCACTTACTGCCTTTGGAAATGCCACCTGTGCTCTCTGCCTTGTCCTGTTGCTGAAAAGGGGATGTTGTTCTTCCTACCTCACAGGGATGTTGTGGGGAATAACCAGCTAAGGTCTGTACAGCAGGTCATTTTTTCTCTTCAGCTTGGGGATCACACTCGATCAAGAGTACGGAATAGTACTTGAAGATTGTTAAACATGCTGGATATTTGAGTTCCGTGTCTTCTTTTATTCATGTCTGTTAATGCGAGAGAGGAACAGTCAATACGGTGCTGAAAACCGGGGAAGAAAGGAGAGCAGGCTTTCTTTGTATACAGCAGTGGTGCAAATATCTGTATGTCGCACTTGAATTTTTTCATTTTGAGGACACCTCATTGTGGTAGAATATTGGTATTGTTATGGAAACGTTGTGTATCCGCACAAGCTAATTGCAACAAGCCGTGACTCCGCTTTTTGATTTGTAAAGTAGGATTAGACATTAAAGCACTCCGAAGTGTTTCCCTCCCTGTGGGTGTCAGCGTGGTTCGTAGGTAAGATATACCCTGAGCAGTAGTTGCAATGGTTGGTGTTGCAGGGGTGAGAGCTTCTTGTTCCGCTTCAGTGGTTGATGGTGTGTGTGAAGTTCTATTGAGGCATCACTGAGGTCATCCCCTGCTTGACAGCACTTCACGAGACGAGGACAGTTGGTACTCTTTGTCCTGAAGAAGCAGATTCTACCACATCATCACATTGGACTTATTTCACTTTATATTTTATTGACTTTTGTCCCTGAAAAAGCAGAAAAATGAAATACTATAGAAATGTAGTTGTGCTGTAAGCTCTGCAAAGTAAATGTCAAAGTCCTTCTATGTATTTGCAAAACAATCAATAAAATAAAGATTAAAAATCTCGAGGTTCATCTCTTGTTACTGTTGTTTGTGGCATTCTGTTCTGCAATTAGGGCGGGCCAGTAGAAGACTAGGTCGTGTTGACACCAGCGTGTCACACCTCAGCACACGCAAGAGCCTTAAGGTCTTGGCTGAGGGCTGAGGGAGTCGATAAACAGAAATAATGAAGCTCGAAACTCAGCTAACAGCTGAATTCTCCATGTTCTCTCCTCTCACCGGTGTCTGCTGGGTCAATCTCAAACATAATTATCACATTCATTTTTGTAATTACTTGTTTTTCAATCAAGTCAAATAATGGACTACATATGTAGTCCTTAGAGGAGTGATTTTTTACCTTTTGATTAAAGCTGCTGTGGAAATGATAGCATTTGAGATGTTAATCATTGATGTTGGTGTGTGGCTACACTCTAAAAATAGCGCTAGGTGACACATGAAGACAAATTCCATTAGCCACCTGGTGAATGACAAAGTAGATGATGGCCAAGTGGTGAAAATGATTGTCTGTGGATAGTGGGGTCATCCTGCCATATATCTGATAAGGTGCTGAGTAAACATGTCATGGTATCTTTTTATCTTCAGTAACATCGGGAAGCAAGTTGGTAAGTGTGAAGAAAAATGTTTAGGGGTGGAAAAAAAACCTGGATGATCTGCTCTGAAATGCAGCTCTGCAGTAATTTATATGTGTGGACAAAATCCAAGGGTCTGTCATGCCCATGCAGGGGGTGCACGAGGTCAGAGCGAAAAACACGGAGATAGCACACAGTCCTGCCGCTCCAAAATCCACTCAAACAAATGTAGAAGGTAAAGTTTTCCTCTGATCAGAGGAGAAAGTGTGTTACCAGCACATCTGAGGAGTTTTGTGCTATCTTGTGTATCTCCTTTTCTTGCCTATTTTAGAAACTTACTGTCATTTCTTGGATGCACTGCCATTTCTGCCTGTATCCCTCTGCTCCTGCAGACCAGGGGTCCGAGTACACCTACACCACAGCACGTGTGGCAGCTTTTGATGGAACAACTTCAAGGCAGACCTGGGCAGGGACCCGGGGAGGGGGTGGGAGCGGGGGCAGGAAATTCCTTTCCTGAGTATATTTGTGGAACATCGGGTTTTGAGGCTCCAGCAAAGGTAGAAGTAGTGATTGGGTTTGTGCTGCGAGAACTTGCCGTGCCTGGTTCACATATTTGTGCATGTTTGGAAGCAGTGAGGGGATGGAAGAGACTCTTCCCTTCAAGGTCAACGGGTTCTCCATCTGCTGCCCATGGTACTTGGATTTTTTTTATTTATTTTATTGTATTTTACTATTCTAATGGCTGGCAAAAAGCCAGTAGAACCAAAGAATCATAGAATGGTCCAGACCAGAAGGGACCTCTAGGATCATCTAGTCCAACCTCCCTGCAGTCAGCAAGGACACCCCCAACTAAACCAGGTTGCCCAGGGCCTCGTCGAGCCTCACCTTGAATATCTCCAGGGAAAGGGCCTCAACCGCCTCCCTGGGCAACCTGTTCCAGTGGTCCACCACCCTCATGGTAAAGAACCTATTTCTAATATCCAATCTAAATCTGCTCTTCTCCAGCTTGAAGCCATTGCCCTTCGTCCTGTCACTGCAGCCCTTTGTAAACAGACCCTCCCCAGCCTTCCTGCAGGCCCCCTTTCAGGGACTGTCAGGCTGCTATTAGGTCTCCCCAGAGCCTCCTCTTCTCCAGGCTGAACAACCCCAGCTCCCTCCTGAGCAGAACATTACTTATTTGTGGGAGCAGCAGAGTCTAAAACTAGGATTTCAATTTCCGTGCTGTTAGAGCTGTCCCCCGAGCATGCAATCCAGAGAAAAACTGTTAAATTTGTGTAAAGCTGTGATAGATGCTTGGGCTGCAGCTGCTGTGGTGTTTCCAGGCATTGCCACTGCTGCTCTTGCAGGGGGTGGGACGTGCTGCCCGCGCTGCAGTGGAAATCGCCACGTTGGTCACAAGCCTGTGGCCATGTGGGACACACAAGCCAGTGTCCATCCACCTTGAGCAGTTTTCCACGCAGAAGTGACACAGCTGCAGCTCCTTTGATGGAGCCTCCTGGCGATGATGCTTCTTTGCCCGTGTTTTAACCCAGCGGGGAGAGTGTTTGCAGAGGTTCAGCTCCTGGCAGCTCTGTCCCCAGGAGGACTGGGCAGAGGAAGCACATCTTGCTCACCCCAGGAGAGTACTTGCCCCACCACGCTGTGGGGTGAGCTTTGGGGGAAACGGGACAGCTTTCCAGCTGGGGTTGCAAGGGGTTCGAAGCTGAGAAGTCAGGAAAGAGCAGAAGATGGTCATCTCATGTGTAAGTCATTCATTCACCCAGCAGTGGGGAGTCCTGAAGGCCTTGGTGAGGCCTGTCCTTTGAAAAGTGGTTTTTGTTTTATTAACAGAGGCCTCAGACCAGGTAAAGGAACTTTCTGGCTCCCCTGTGTGGAGGCACCTCCCTGCACTGAGCCAGGTGTTCCAGGGCAAGTGCAGAACAAAACCCTGATGGGACCTACAGAACTGGCAGGTCAAGTAGGGTACAGAGCAGTATTTTTCCCTTTTAAGATTAGATTGCCTGAATCAATCAATCAATCAAAGCCCCTTTTAAGTGCCTCTGTCAATTGCTTTTTAATTTTTTGGCTGAGTTCCTAAATATGCCTTTGGTTCTGTCAGCTGGGAAGTACATAATACACAGGCAGAAAAGGGAATTGGAAGCTTCTAAATGCAGGGAAAACAAATTACAAGAAGCACAAGCTCTGCAGCCAAGAGGAGAATTAGTTTGCATAAACTGAGCAAAAGCAACGTGAAAAGCAAACTTTTATGTTACCCTAAAAAGATAAAAGCAAGCCACCGAAGAAGCACATTGGTACCACCTACAGAAAGTATACATTAATTCTAGGACGAATTCGGTCTCATCTGTTTAGATGGTATGTGAATACAGACTATAAATTGGATCTGATGCCCAAATCCTGCAAAATAGTGCTTCCCCCACCCATTTGGAAAATCTGGCTGTATGAGCAATTAACACTTTCTCTTAGATCTGTCCAAGAATAAAGCAAGCTGTGCAAGGCTATAGCAGGCAAAGCTGTCTTGCCCAATAAATATCCCTAAAAATAAAAACTTTAAAGCTGTAACCAGACATTCCGGCTTGACAGTAATTTCTGTCTTGTTCCATCTTCCATTTGCTCCAGTAAAACCCATCATCACCTGTGCTTTCCACCTCCCTGCACCCTCCTCACCCTTTGCCTAAGGAAAACTGCTCAGAATTCATCATTCCTCCTGCTCGCCTGGGCTCGTTCTGAGGTGAAGGTGGTAGAAGTGTGTGTCCACGTGTCCTGCCAGCCATGCCAGGGGGACAGCTGAGACCTGAAGAGCAGGGCTGGTGTGCTCAGCTGGATGGATATCAGGAGGGCACTGCTCACTCCAGCTGCTCTCAGCCAAAATGTGGCTGGGAGGGACGGTGCGGGCAGAGGTGGTGTTGGGGGTTGGCATTCCAGAGCTACTCATGAGCCTCAGCAGGTCCCGATTGCCAGCCTCTTTCTAATGCACTGCTACTCTTGCAGCTCCTGCTGGGAAAATAAAGGTTGCACGGTATGTTCCTCCCTTTGGTTTTCATTCCATTTCAACTTGGAGGTCACATGGAAGCTTATGTTTGAAAAACGAAGATAAGGCGCTGCTGTGAAGTGTGTGCATCTTAGCAAGAGAGGCTGTGACCAGGTGGGTGTTGGTCTCTTTTCACAAGTGACAAGTGATAGGACAAGGGGAAATGGCTTCAAGTGTGTACCAAGGGAGATTTAGGCTGGGTATTAGGCAATATTTCTTTACCAAAAGCGTTGTCAAGCATTGGACCAGGCTGCCCAGGGCAGTGGTGGAATCACCATCCCTGGAGGTATTTGAAAGATGTGTAGATGTGGCACATAGGCATATGGTTTAGTAGTGGACTGGTCGGTGTTTGGTTAATGGTTGGACTCGATGATCTCCAAGGTCTTTTCCAACCTAAATGATTCAATGATTCCCTGAACAGCAGGGACTGGCTAGCGGAAGCTGTGGACATACTCCTGGCTGCAACACCCACTTGAGCAGAGGAGGAAGATGCAAGGCTTGGACTGGGCTCTCCACAGATCCTGGATGCTCATTGTATGGGCCATACTTACAGCATCAGGGGACAGGGCTGTACCACCACATCATCTGCCTTGGCTGAGAAGGGCTCAGGACTTCTTCAGGGCAAAAAGCAGGGCTGAGATCTGGAACTGAAGTGGCACAGAAAATAATGTTTCACTTCCATGAAGAGATGTTTGTCATACTATTTGTCATACATCTGTCTTCTTTGGGCTTACAGGCCAGTTTTTGTTGATCCTGTGCTGCTGTATTGATTAATACTGACATTTTCAGATTCTTCTCCAGGCAACCTACAGCTCGGGGTAGGGGGTCGGGGAGGAGCCAATTGCACAAATCTGCTAGCTATAAACATGAAGAATGGTGAAATTAGTCTGCAACAGCATATTCATGTTCTCATTAAGAGCAATTCAGTATTTTTAAGGCATGTTAACTGCTGTAGTGAGGAAAAGTGGCTGCAGGTCAATATAAAATAAACCACAGCCTCTCTAAAACCCATTTATAATTTCCAAAGTACTTTCCCTCAGTTGTGCAGGAAAGTCATTCTCGGTACTTCAGCAGGTGACCAGTTGTAAAGGAAATGTCACAGACCAGTTTGGGACCGGAGCTGCAAAACAAATCCAATCTGAGAAAAGACTCCATATGTTAATGAGGACAAAAATTTAGAAGTAATCTGTATTGTCACAGAGAAACTGAGAGACAGTAAGAATCACTGGTGGTTTCACTCCAAGAGTGGGAGGGGTCAGGGCTGGTAATTAATTATCTCTACCTAACAAGCTGTTTGACTTTTTGCAAAACAATTCCTCTGAGAATGTCTCAACCCGAGAGCTTGTTTCTATGGGGATTTCAGTTGTGTGCAGGTTGTTTTCACAGCAGAGCTGAAAGGGGTAGAGGGACCAGGGCACAGCAAACATGCAGTGGATGGGGAGCTCACAGGTGGACAGCCCCACGTCCCACATCATGGCATCGCTGGTCCTGTGGCAGAGAACCCATCCACTAGAAGTCACTGATTTGGATGGGATCCTCTTCTGGATGGTCTCCACAAGAATGTGTTCAGTTTCAGCTTATCTTTAAATCTTAAAAGATGTAAGCATGTGCTTGGGGATCTCTGGGAGCACAGGTTTAGAGGCAAAGGCTGGATAAAGGCACACAATGGGCATGCTGGCTTGAAAGGCATTTTTTTGGCTCCAGCAGAGCGTGACCAGACAGAACCCACTTGTTTGCAGCTGTGGAGGAGAGGACAGACAACCATCCTCAGGACAGAGCCAGCAAGAGTGGAACAGGAGAGCTGGGAAGTGCTGTGAGATGCCCCTGCTGTGCCCTGCTGGTACAACCCTTGGACCATGCTGTTCATACCCACCTTAAAGTCCAATTGATGCTGTGCAGACCTGCGTGAAACAGAGACCCGCTTCAGCCTGTTTTGCAGACTTTTTGTGCCTTTTCTCTGAGAAGCTGAGTGCTGAGCCCTGGTTTGGATGGGGCACGTCTGAAGGCTCTCATACACAGAACAGTTCTTCTAACATGAAGAACAGCTGGTTTGGGCACCAGCTGGCAGTTTTAACCCAAAGGGAGACTAGTTCTTGGTATGAGACACTGTTATGCACAGCATGATGCTCCAGCTGGGGCAGACATATAGAGATTGCCCAGTTGAGCATTTTGGCTAGCTAAGCATTAAATACTAACCATTGATTAATTTAGTGAGGATTCCAGGATTACTGCTCCCAGGTGAAGTCTCCTACCATTGAGTCACAGTAAATGTTTTAAGCCTGCAGCTTTCAAGTATTGAGATGGGTTGCACTAAAATCTGAAAAGATTTTAATAATAATGCAATCTAACAACTACATTTAATTTGAGAGGTTCTCTAAAAATCTCCTAAAGGAAGAGTGCAGCAGGAGGAGAGCTTTCCAATGATTTTCTTGCTATTTAGCACTCCAAACTTCATGCAGCATTCACACAGTGCTTCACAGTTTAAGAGGACTTGGGCAAATCAAACCCAGCAGCAGCAGCTCATCTGCATAATTACTGGGGGGACAGATAAGAGTAAACAAGCCCTAATTCCACCGCACTTACTTGCAAGTGATGCCCTCAATAGTAACAATGAATATAGCTTGAGTCTCGGTAGTTATATGAAACCTTTAAAGTGGAAAGGGAGAAAAAAGATAACTAGGTTTGCTGAATAAACCGGCACTGTTATCTCTGCTGGGGAATGTTCTGGTCCCCTGTACTGTGTCAGGAGGAAGAGGTCTGTGCACTGTGCCATCACCAGGGATGAGCAATCAGAGGGCTACAAGGATGGTGGAAATGGTGCACTCAGCACACCTTCACCCACAGAGGAGTAATACCCAAATGGGCTGAAATGACAGAAGAAAAGGTCAATCCTTAGCTGGCTTTTGCCACAAAAGCACAGGACCACGGAGAAGGAAAGCTGCTCTGTCCTCTTAGGTGAATTAAACTGGCAGCCTAAAATGGGCATTAACTCCTTGCCAGAGCATGGTTCACTGCTGTGGCACGGCACCAGGGTTCTGTCACTGTCCCCAGCTGTGAGGCGCTCGTTGGCAGGGAGCCAGGCCACCCTCACCAGCACCTTCCCCCCAGGTTTGTTGCTGTTGCTGTTTCTTAAGGCATCACAGAACAACAAAGGTCTTTAAGCATGAAATGGAGCGGTGGCAGAGATATTATTCAAGGCAGAGGGCTCTTATCTCTATTCAAGTGGTTCAAAGTAAGATTGCCGAGATACTTGCTAATCCCAGTCAACAAAAAAATCCCTGCAGTTGAGAACCTCTTCCAGAAAGCACAGGCAGAGTTGGCTCTCTCACCCTCTTCCCCCGCAGTTTTCCTTCCCGGTCAGTCAGGTACGTACACAATATTTAATTTGCACCCTTTGCCCTCTGTGTGGGGGGAAAAAACAATTATTTTTTTTTCTGGGAACAAGATATAAATAACTTTTTTTTAACCTTTTCTTCTACTAGCAGGAGAGTCTCAGGATCCTCTGCAGGTGTGCAGCTGTGTGAGTGTAAGTTAAAGGGGGAGAGGGTGGCAGTCAAATGTGGTGGCAGTGATACCAAGTGGCATGGGGCTAGAAATGCTGCAGTTTAAGGATAATTTAAAATCTCTTTGGCCAGGTTGCTGTCTTGTCACCACTTCTGGAAAATAGACTGTGCATCATATTATGAGCCATAGTGCTTGAAAATCCAGTGGTTTGCTGTTGTTCAAATAAGGGAATTGTGAGGCAGCAGATGAATGTTCAACTTGAAGAGTTTCAGAGGTTTTTAGGTAACCACAGAGCATAAAGTTTGCCATATTTTGGACACTGCTAGAACTGTCAGAGCATTTGAGGTGCTAGCAGGGCAAGATCTGGTCCACAGTGGAGACATGCATTATCCCCCCTGGATTATTTTTGGGCAGGTGAAACTAATTATTTCTGATTACAAAGTGGGAACTCTTTGTGATGCCAAGGCTGGATGTACTGGTGTGAGCCTGAGGCCACTGCTGCCCATGGGGCAGCTAAGCCTGTGGCAGGGGCCTGCTGGAGGGCTGGGTTGTGGGCTGAGGATGCTCTGTGTGTGCACAATTAGGGCTTTGGCATTAATCAGGCTCTGGAATAGCGCCCAGAAGGTCACGGTATGATAGAAAACAAAAGATAATGTGAGAATATCCAGGAGAACCAGTTTACTTTAAAATTCAGATGAAGTTTTGGACAGGAGTGGTTTCTATACTCCTAAGGCAAGGAACAGTTTATTAATTGTTCATGGGTGAAAGAAGTCTTGTGAAATTCATTGTAAAGGACATTTTTAGCCAATGGTGGTAGTTTTCCTGTTACCAGAAAAGTTATTATTTTTTTTTAGCTCCCATTTGACAGCATCATTGAAAGTTCATTCTCTCACTTTACCCTTACTTCAGCTCTTAGTGAGTGTAAAGTAGGTTTGACTCCCTGTATGTTCCCCCTATTTGCTGTTTTCCTAGTGAATTATACAGTAACTCTTCTGGCGTGGTAAGTCTAACGCAGTAACAGTTCATTCCAGTGCAACCATTCTTTTGATTATTAAACCTGCTCTGAGAGACCACCCATGAGGGACAGTGCAGCCGTCACCCATGTCCCTGCAATGGACTGATTCCTCTGATGTTTATGACAAAAAGGACTTACAACATAGCGTTGTTCAAGACAATTTCCCAGGCTGCTCACCATGGCAGTCCTCAGGTAGCTATGAAGGAAGATGAAGATATTACATGGCTGTTTCTTGGGATGTGTCAAGCTGCATAGAGTATTGCGGGGCCAGAGGAAAATGAAACCCAGGGAGAGGTGAGAGTCACTGAATTATCAGCAAGGAGGGCTACTTGTAGGAAAGAGTTCTGCTCTGCTGCAAGATAACGTAGGACAGAAGTCCTCTAGTCTGACAAATCGAGACTGCTCTCAGTGGGAAATGTTAAAGAGAAATCCTGCATTTTTTTTTCCCTGTATCTAAGCCAAAACCTTCAGCCCTGCTAAAGCTGCACAGCCTGATTTTGGGGAGTGACCCACCTCAGCCATGCCTGGTGCCCCTCCACATTGTCACTAAAGGTCCTTGTACCTCTCAAGCACATGCTTTGGCAGCAAAAAAACTACTCCCCAGGGAAACTGCAGCCCTTGTAAAAAACTGGGAGCAATTACTGAAGGCAAACGAAAAGGAATTCTAACCTGTTATTTCCTTTTATTGTGGGTCACTGGAGCGGTTGAGCACCCTCCCACTGCCTTCAGAGCAGCTGGTCCAGGACCCTCCTCCATCACCCTTCAAGGACTTCAACCCTATTTGCTTCTGCAGTCATGCTGCAAAGGTGCTGGTTTCAATTTTTTCTCTTGGTGGCCTTTCATGAAATTTTATTATTTATAGTCCTGTGTCCATTCACATCATCTTTTCTCTCTAACAATAAACTTAACAATGCCTTTGCAAGCCTTTGTTATTTGCAGAATGCTGTGGGGTGCTGTGTTTCTGAGCTAACAAGCACTTTAAAGAGCCTATGATTTGTCTCTCGGGTATGTTATCTTGCTATTAGCTGTAAATAGGGATGTAGATAATGTTTTACATCTGTACTATTAAGAAGCAACAAATTAGACTCTTCCCCAGTCTCTTCCCCTAGTTCACAAATCTGTGTTAACTCCAGGAAAATTGAATAAAAAAAAAAAAATCATTGTTTGTAAAGATGCAGACAAAACTCTTCAATTTATATGCTGGTGAATATAACAATTGAGATTTTTAACAAGATCTGGTTGAAATTCAATATTCCTTTTCCTAGGAAAGCTCCAAAATGTTACTATTTGCTTTCAGAGCAAAATGAAAAGAGAGCCCAAAGCATCAAATTTTCCTTTACAAAATGAGATAAAAAGCAATTAATTTCAAGTCAACCATTTAGAACATTTTGTTTCAATGTAATAGATTTTCTATGTTTACTAAGGAGCAATACAAAATAAAGCACTTCAGAATGAAAAGCCACTTAAGAATAAAAAATATCAAAATGTATTCCTTCTCAACATGACTGAAAGATTTATTTTCGATGCATTTGCAAAATAAAATAAGCAGCTTCTCAGTGTTGTCTGGAAAGTCTTGGTTTTTATGGGCTAACCAGGCAGCAGCTTTTGAGCTGCCTTCTCCTCAGCCAGATTCCCAGTGCCTTCTTGCAGGCTTCTTCCACAGGCAAGCCAGAGGATGAAGGCAGGTCACAAATAGTTGCAGACACTCGAGCGAAAGATGATGCAATTCTCCCCGCTCAGTGATGGAGAGCTTTTGATCAGCTCCCAAAATGGAGGAGAACAAACGCTTCTCTAAATTTTCTTTCCACATTGGAGAAAATCCAGATTTTTTGCTTTTTTGAAGTAATGATGAAGCTGAGTCTTTGACGCTGAAAAGCACAGGTTAGTTTTAGGCAGGTGTTTCATAGAATCATAGAATCATTTTGGTTGCAAAAGACCCTTGGGCTCATCAAGTCCAACCATCAGCCCTACTCTACAAGTTCTCTCCCACACCATATCCCCCTCCCTGGGCAGCCAATTCCAGTGACTGACCACTCTTTCTGTGAAAAACTTTTTCCCAATGTCCAGCCTAACCCTATCCTGCTGCAGCTTGCAGCCTTTCCCTCTTGTTCTATTGTCCTTGAGAAGAGACCAGCACCAACCTCTCTACGATGCCCTTTCAAGCACTTGTAGAGAGTGATGAACTCTCCCCTCAGCCTCCTTTCCACAAACTAAGCAGCCCCAGCTCCCTCAATCTTTCCCTGTAAGAATTATGCTCCAGACCCTTCACCAGCTTTGCTGCCCTCCTCTGCACTCCAGCACCTCGATAGCTCTCTTGTGTTGAGATGCCCAGAGCTGGACACAATACTCAAGGTGTGGCCTCACCGGTGCTGAGTACAGGGGAACAATCACCTCCCTACTTCTGCTGGTCACACTATTTCTCATACAAGCCAGGATGCCATTGGCCACCTTGGCCACCTGGGCACACTGCTGGCTCATATTCAGCCGCTTGTCAACCAGCTTGTGCAGCCAGCATCCCACTGCCTGAATTCCACTGCTTCTACATCAAACCTGTAGCATCCCTTGCATCGTTTGGTAAGGAGTTCATTTCAGCTGAACTGATATATCAGAGCACCCCTGCTAGGGTTTTGCACTAAATTAACTTACTTTTCGAAACTGATTTTTGTTAAAATAGTGCCACGTGCCACATACACGAAATTCCCACAGCTACAATGATGCAATAACTTGCCCAGAGGTTCCCTAAACATCCTCCAGTCACTGCCTGATACATCCCCTAAAAGAAGGACAGTATCTATGCAAATGTTATTTAAGGAAACATGTTCTCTCTTGCACACACCACAAACGTTTTTGCTGAGCATCTTACCACACTCCAGAGCATCTCCCCTCCTGCACGGCAGCTGGCCCGGACACAGGCATCCTTGTTGCCAGCAGAGTTTGTTGAGTCCCTCAGTGGCCTCAGCACCCGTGATCTCCACAGGGGTGACTTGACTGGGATCATTACGAATGTTGGTACTTCACTGCCTTTTTCAGGGATTTCCTAACTAGATCAAGCATTGGCTCTCTACATCACCAGGAAACACCCCACAGTAAGTTTTTTGCCTTTCCTTCTGCACTTGATTTTTCCTCTAAGTTTTTCCTTTCTGGGAGCAGTTTCTCTCATTGCCTGGACTGATGGAAAAGGACTCGGGAATACACTGCCAACCCATTTGCTTGGTGATGTGAGGAAACCTTTGCAATCCACTAGATACACTGATTGATATTGATATTGACATGGATACACTGTTTTTTCACCAAACTTGATGTATGTCCACCTCTTATCATATTGGTAACCATCTCAACAAGTGGTAAGGTTGGTGTGAGCCATCTTTCCTGCTTGCACCAACAGACAATTTTTTCTGTTGGAAGCTGCCACCAGAAGAGAAAGAGAACATGTCTGGGACCATGCAGACACCAGTGCCTGTGAATACCTTGTTTGCAGGGGAAGTTTGGAGACAGGGGAACTCTTTTCATCATGGGAACATTAAAAAAACTTGAGCAGAGCCATGATTGCCTGAGGGAGCTTGGTGCACCTTCAGAAGATCAAGCTAGCAAGACTTAGGACTTGGAGAAACCTGAAATTTGGAAAGAATGTGCCCACTGACAGGCACCATGGAGGGGTCTGCAGTGCCTGGGCTAAAGCTCTGCAAAACCCAATGAGTGTCTGATCTCCCATTTTTTCACATGAAGGCAGATGGGGTTCGGCAGAGCTTATCAGCCCCTTGTGGTGGCAGGCACTGTCCTGCAGTGATTGCACTATGGCCAGAGCACAGAAATTGCCATCTCAACTTATAGGCACCAGTGATGTGTAGCCATTCATGATGACGGATGGAAGCAAATTAATTTCCTATGCAATATTCATAGTTTGCATCACTGCTCCCTTCCTACCACAGAGTGATCCCCTAACATATTGGACTAGTTTTGCCATGTTGGTTTTACCCCCTTCCAGTTTTCTCTGTTGAATTTTACCTGCTCTTCCCTCTGGCTCCCCAGCAGCTCTTTTTCATTTTCTAAGGGAGATCTGTTTAGTCAGACTAATCTGAGTTCTTTTTTAGTTTTCAATTTTATCTGTAGCCAAAGCTAGTGGGACTGACATTTCCCATTAAATTTCTAAGGCACAATGATACAAATTTAGATATTTTAAGAGAAAATAGGAAAAATTAGTGAGAAACAGCATGAAAAAAGATTGGTCTTATTCTTAAGAATTGAAGTTTTGGCTGGCTGGTTGTGTGTTTTGCCCTTGGTTTTTTGCCTTTTTTTTTTTTTTTTAAAGACTATGTCAAGACTCTTCCTAGAAACCACAGAAATCTGAAAGAGAAATTCACAACTGGCTTTATGGAGTATAAATCTCCTCTGAAGAGTGTTACTGTGGCTGCAATATAATAAGAAAAAAGTGGTGTGATAAAAAAGGATTAAAAAACCTCCCTGAAATTCCATTATAAGTGGAACTTTAAGACATGCAAGTTATTGGCTGGGCTACAAAAGTTAACATGACATTAATGAATGCACAGAACTATTTAAAAATATTAAACATGTTATTGTTTAATATGCCTTAATGTCTAATTAATTCAGCTCAAAACATTATGCACACTTTTAATCGGGTTCAAATTGCTCGCTCTATGTGACTAAACAACCAAAGCACATGCATTGTTAGCTGGTGATCATACTCAAAATAGGAAAGGAGGGGGCTCTGATGGGGGTCTGGTGCTGAAACCTGAACTCAAAATACACTGCAAAGTCCAGAGAAGCAGTAGCTGTAGGAGCTCTGCATTTCTGACAATCACACCAGTGGTAGTCCCCAGCTCTATGATGGTGTAAGGATTCTCTGAAGCACACGATGAGCTGTGAACCGATCCTGCTGCTCCCGTAGGCACCATCTTTTAGACACCTGGTGGAGGTAACTGTCTATCTCCCACTGAATATTTGCTAAGGGAGACTCACCCCTGCTGCAGGGTGTGATGTGCTCACCTGCTGCCTCTAACTACCATTTGCTCCAAACAAGTTTCCTTTTATTTACTCCAGCCATGCACTCTGCAGTTTAGAACATAACCAGGTGATGAATTTTCAGTCCCCTCTTCTTTAAAACCTATCTCCTCGTTTCTCTCTTGGGTAATTGGTGACTCCTCCTCCTCAGCTTTCAGCTCATAAAAGCCAGTAATCAGACAGATTACCTGCTCTTTCATTCCCTTAGTGTTCTCAAAAGTGGAAAAGCAAGCTAAGGCTGTGATGTCACACATCTGAGTGCAGCAAGAATAAAAAAAAAAGAAAGTTTTATTTTGTTTTTCACAGAAATATGGGCTACCTTACCCAAATTTGAAGACAATGGCATACCTCCTTCCTGTGTCTTTTGTTCCTTTTCCCCTCTCTCCTCCTTTGTAAAAATACTAAATTTAAAAGCTCCTGCAAGATAAGGGGGACAAACTGAACCACTGTGAAGGTTAAGGCATCAGTTGGAGGTTGAAGCGTGCTGGGAACTGGTGGAGGTGCTATGCCTGCTCCAGCCTCAGTGGCCTGTGAAGTAGGGGTCAAATGTTCTTATATGTTACTGTTCCCCTCCAGCTTATGCCCCCCCATCCCTGGATGCAGCTCTTCTGCAAGTCAAAACAGCAGGAACTGCCCAGAGAGGCCTCATAGAATGCACCTGTCCTCTGTGTTGGACCAAAGAAAGCTCCTTCTTTTAACTTAGCAACTTGAATTATCTAAATCAGGAGTGACACACTCCTGCACATCCATCAGGTGTGGCAAGAATGTGCTGGTGAGCAGTGAAACACCAAGAAGGTTGTATTACCCCTGGTATTCACCTAGAGGTGCACAGCAATGAGCCCCGCGTCATTAGACACTGTTATTAGCGAATTAAGTGAACACTGAAGGGGATTCTAAGCAGAACAGCTGCATTAGATAATATAAGGGTAGTAATGACATTGATTGGGTGCAGCAGGGCTGGTGTGGTTGGAACAGTCTTGGGGAGAGAAGTAGAAAGACGTATGAGTCGCCCCCTGTTTTTCCTTCTCCTTCCTTGGTCTCTAAGCTGGAGAGACATGAATTTGATGGATGGACCACTTGTTGGATCAGAAACTGGCTGAACAGCTGCACTCAAAGGGTTGTCATCAATGGCTCGATGTCCAAGTGGAAGCCAGTGAATAATGGTGTTCCTCAGGGGTCAGTACTGGGATCAGTGCTATTTAACATCTTAGTTGGTAACATAGACACTGAATGCAACCTCAGCAAGTTCACTGATGCCACCAAGCAGGGTGGCGCAGTCAATACTGGAGGGAAGGGATGCCATCCAGAGGGACCTGAACAGGCTTGAGAGGTGAGCTAGTGCAAATCACATGAAGTTCAACCAAGCCAAGTCCTGCACTTGGGACATGGCAATCCCAGGCACAAATATAGATTGAATGGAGAACGAATTGAAAGCAGTTTTGAGGAAAAGGACTTGGGGGTGTTGGTGGATGAGAAGCTCAACATGAGTCAGCAATGTGCACTGGCAGCCCAGAAATCCAACTGCATCCTGGGCTGCATCAAAGAAGTGTGGTCAGCAGGTCATGGGATGTGATTGTACCCTTCTGCTCTGCTCTGGTGAGACCTCACTTGGCATAGTGTGTCCAGCTCTGGAGTCCTCAGCACAGGAAGGACATCAACCTGTTGGAACAGGACCAGTGGAGGGCCACAAAGATTATCAGAGGGCAGGAGCACCTCTCCTACAAGGACAGGCTGAGAGAGCTGGGGTTGTTCAGCCTGGAGAAGAGAAGGCTGAGAGAACTTCTGTCAGCCTTCCAGTATCTGAAGGGAACATACAGGAGGCATAGGGAGGGACTATTTTATCAGGGAGTGTAGCAATAGGATGAGGGTTAATAGTTTTAAATGGAAATTTTTAAGCTGAGATTTAGATTATATACGAGAAAGAAATTCTCTACTCTGACAATGATGGAGACACTGGAAGAGGTTGCCCTGAGATGTTCTGGATGCCTCATCCCTGGAAATGTTCAAGGCCAGGCTAGATGGAGATTTAAGCAACCTGGCTTAATGAGAGGTGTCCCTGCACAGGACAGGGGTCTTGGAGCTCAATGATCTTTAAGATCCCTTCCAACCTGAATGATTCTATAAGTATCCTTTCCCCTGCAGGTGAAGAAGCCAAGGAAAAGAGAAGCAAAGGCTGTCCTTAAACTCATGGACTAAGGACCTTGCCTTTACCAAGTGTTAGCGCACTGTGAGGGCCATGTCCATGCTCTACACTGACATCAAGGCTGCAAACTGCCCAGACTGCTCTGCAGCAGATGCTGCCACCAAGGGCTGGGCTGAACCGTGAGGATGTGGCAGAGCAGAGGACACCAGCAGGGAACAGTGTTAAATGCCTTTCTCAGTGTTTGGGGGGAGCTATTGAAACAAACTGTGACATCTCCGCTGGTGGTTCCTCTGGGATGCTCTGTGTGACTGTAGGGAAGCTGACAGGCATTGCTCCACTGCAGGCACAGATTGTCTGGGGAGGCCAGTGTGGTTGCAGCCACCAAACATGCTGCCAGCACGGGCAATGGGATGAGACAGTGTTCACATTTTCCTGCTTGTCCCCAGGGTGGAAAGGCATCACGTGCCGGGGGATAGCTGATCCTCCCCAGCTGGTACCCTGTAGAGTGTTCACTGGTGTTCAGCTCTCATTGTAAGCTAATTCCCTAAATAACAGAGGGGTTCATATTTGCAAAGGGCAAGCCTGAGCAAAAGAGAAGATATGGAGGGTGTGTGTGCAGTGTGGTTGTGCTAATAAACCTACATGTAGGATCTCAATAGGCCACAGTGAATAGCTTGGGTGTTGCAGCGCCTGGGCTCTCAAAGGCCAGCCTATGCTGCTGGCCCCAGGGCCAGGCAGAGGGGTCAACTGCTGCTGCAAGTATTTTCATGCAAGAGGAGTTATGGATTGCACACAGCAGCAGACACTTTCTAATTCTTTGTGTTCTTTCATCAATGTCTCTTATGGTTGGACTCAGTGACCTCTTCCTCTCAAGATCTAAAAGACTTTTCCAACCTAATTTGATGATTCTTGCTTTAATTTAGTGGTGTATATATTTGATTAGACACATCTAAAGTCGGAGGAAACTGACTTTTATAGTGGTGTTAAGCACAAGCACAGACAGGGAGCAAAGCTGCTTTTTACATTGCCACATGTTAGAAAAACTGAAACCGAAGTGCTTGTGATGGGGATATCAGGCCATACCTGATGCCCTTGGGCAGCCTGGAGAGAGTGTGGAGAAGTTCAAAACCTGACATGATGCTGCACTGAGCAACCTGCTCTAGATGACCTGCTTGAGCAGGGGAGTTGGACAAGATGACCTCCAGAGATGACTTCCAACCTCACCCAGCCTGTGATATTACAAATGATGAGATTTAAGAGCTATGAAACTCTTTCAGTTTCTGAAGGTCCTTCATATTGACTTTGAGTGAAAAAGAAATGGTCTGTGTAAGAAAGGGGTATAACACATACCTCTTTCCCTCTGGCAAATGGCCTCCACCACAGGCAGCTCTGCCTTCAGGCAGCCACATAGGCTCCCCTTTGCCATGGGTGCCAAGGACACCAAAAAGCTTTGAACTCCAGAGCTCAAGCAACAAACTGAAAACTGAAGAAAAACCTCAAAGTGAGACAGAATAGAAATAAGAGTTACAAAACAATCAAACAAACACATCAAAATGGCTTTGTTCCTTACTGCACCCTGCAGGTTGGTCCGTTGCTTCAGACTTTGCTTGCTCTGTAGTGGCTTCACTATTTTCCCACAACCTCCTGTGCTCCCAAGTGAGTGATGGCTGTATTCCCAGAATGTGCTCACTCTTTTCTGATGGGATGTGATCAGCTTGACAGGCCCATTTCTGCTGTGGATGGGACAGGGACTTCTGCAGGTAAACTTGGGTTCTTGGAAGTGGGCAAAACCGGTGCTGCGTTCCCATCCAGTTGCGTGTGTGCAATTGGGCACAGGCTTTACTGAAAACTATGACTATAATGACTATTAATGACTTTTTTCTCATACCCACAGCTCAGAGGGGTGTTCACGTGCAGGTGCAGGTTCTGTGGGGGGGTACTGTCTGCAGCCCCCAGCGGAGACCACCAGGAGAGGGAAAAAAAGTAGAAAAAGGCTTGCCTTCTGGAGCAACATTAGCTGCAAAAATCAGACTATCCTATCTAAGGTTTACCTGATTTAAAAAGAAAAATAAAATCTTAAGAAAATAAATGCAATTAAGACTAAAATATTGACAGTAAGGAAGATTGACTTCCTGTCCTTTAGAAAAAAGAAATTTAACTTTTTGCCTTTGTCTTGCTTAAATATGGCTTTTAAATCACCTACTTTGAAAATAGATTCATTTATTGCATTTTCCCCACAGTGTGGGGCACTGCTGGAAAAATCCTTTGCTGAAGGAATGGATGTCATTAATGTGTACTGAAGAGAGGTTTGATTGATTTGTTCTGGAGCCTGTTTTAACATGTTTAAATTACAGTGTTTTCCAGTCTAATCTGTCATTTCTTAGAAGAAAACCATCAACTGATGTTTTTAATCATTCATTTATTTCCTATGCTGCCTGCTCATGAAAATTCTGCTTTTCATGGAAATGGCTTTGAGTAACATGGGGATGTAGTCTGTTTTCTTTAAGTTATATCTCAGCATTTTTCTTGGCATCATCAGGTGGGTGTTCCTCTGTTGTAGCACCTCTCAGGTGAAATCCTTTGTGGCTGAAAAAAAAGGCAGATACATTTTTCCCTGTTCCAAGATATTTACTCAGGGATTCAGCAACTGCATAAAATTCCAGTAACTTCCAGCTGGAAGATCTTGGTTGGCTATTCATACTCCTATTAAGCACTTGTTCAGCAGGAGGGAAAGGGGAGGAAAATCAGTCTCAACCAAGCAGTAAATGGTGTGTGTGAACCTCTTTCACACATGCTCTTGCTCATGTGCTGTGTCTGTCAGCCCCATGCCCGGGGCTCTGTGTGGCTTCCATTGTGGCAGGGAGACAGGAGGCTGCACAGAATTACAGAATGGTATAGGGTTGGAAGAGACCTCTGGAGACCATCTAGTCCAACACCCTGGTCAGAGAGGGGCCACCTAGCGCAGGTTGCATATGTCCAGGTGGGTTTTGAATGTCAACAGAGATGGAGAATCCACCACCTCTCTGGGGAGCCTGTTCTAGTGTTCTGCCACCCTCAACATAAAGAAGTTCCTCCTCAGGTTTAGATAGAACTTTCTGTGTTTAAGTTTATGCCCATTACCTCTTGACCTCTCAATAGGCACCAATGAAAAAAGTGTGGCCCCACCCTCCAGATACCTACCCTTTAAGTATTTATAGATGTTGACCAGATCCCACCTCGGACTTCTCTTCTCCACACTAAAAAGGCCCAAGTCCCTCAGCCTTTACTAGAATCATAGAACGATTCAGGTTGGAAAAGACCCTTGGGATCATTGAGTCCAACCATCACCCCCACTCTACAAAGTTCTCCCCTACACCATATCCTTCTACACCACATCTAAAAGACTCTTAAACACGTTCAGGGATGGTGACTCAACCACCTCCCTGGGCAGCCCATTCCAGTGCCTGACCACTCTTTCTGTGAAAAATTCTTTCCTAANGGCAGCTCTCCAGCCACACTTCCCCAAGCCTGTAGCGATGCATGAGGTTGTTGTGGCCCAAGTGCAGGACCTGGCACTTGGCCTTGTTGAAGTCCATGCCATTAACATTGGCCCATCGATCCAATCTATCCAAGTGCCTCTGTCCAGCTTCCCTGCCCTCATGCAGATCAGCACTCCCATCTATCTTAGTGTCATCTGCAGACTTACGGATGGTACCCTCTATACGGTTGTCGAGATCATCAATAAAGACATTAAACAGAAATGGCCCCAGTACTGAGCCCTGAGGAACACCACTTGTGACTGGCCACCAGCTGGACTTAACTCCATTGACCACCACTTTTTTGGAGCATCCTTCAAGCCAGTGCTCGATCCAGCAGATCGTACGCTCGTCCAGACCATGAGCAGCCAGCTTTTCCATGACAATTTGGTGGGGAACAGTGTCAAATGCTTTTCAAAAGTACAGGAATACTATATCCACAGCTTTTCCCTCATCCAATAATCGGATGATCTTATCATAGAAAGACAGGTTCGTCAGGCAGGACCTGCCTTTCATAAAACCATGCTGACTAGGCCTGATCTCCTGGTTGTCCATTACAGGAGGGAGGTTTCCCTCATCCTCCTTTTGTTGTTAATGAATTTATAGAAACATTTTCTATTATCCTTAACAGCTGAAGCTATGTTGAGCTCTAGCTGCACTTTGTCTCTCCTAGTTTACTTCCTGCATAGACTCACTACATCTTTATAGGCTCTATGAGAGACCTGACCCCTCTTTTGAAGGCCATAGGCTCTCTTTTTGTTTTGGAGATCTAGCCAAAGGTCCCTGGTTAGCCAGGCCAATCTCCTTCCCTGCCCACTCATTTTTTGGCACATGGGAACAGCCTGCTCCTGTGCCCTTAAGACTTCTGTTTTAAAGTATGTCCAGCCTTCCTGGACTCCTATATCCTTCAGGGCAGCCTCCCAAGGCATACTGTCAAGCAGTCTTCTGAGCAGGACAAAGTTTGCCCACCAGAAGTCTAAGGTGGCAGTTTTACTAACCCCTCTCCTTGTTTCTCCAAGGATCAAGAACTCAATCATCTTGTGATCACAATGCCCTAGACGGCCTCCAACCTTTACTTCCACCACAAGTTCTTCCCTGTTCACAAGGAGCAGGTCCAGGAGGGCACCTTCCCTGGTTGGCTCACTTACCAGCTGTGTGAGGAAGTTATCCTCCACACACTCCAGGAACCTCCTGGATTGTTCCCTCTCTGCTGTGTTGTATTCCCAGCAGACATCCAGGAGGTTAAAGTCCCCCATGAGAACAACGGCAAGCGACTGCAAGATTTCTACCAGCTGCTTATAGAAAGCTTCATCTACCTCACGCTTTGGTTGGGAGGTCTAGAGCACACTCCTACAGTGATAAAGAGACATATTCTCTATTTATCTTTTATGGTCTCATAAGAGAGATATTCTAGTCCCATAATCATCTTTACCGCTCCATGCTGTACCCTCTCCAGCAGTTCTCTGTCCTTCTTGAACTGAGCCAAGAACACGGGTCCATGAGGAGCATCTGGTGGCCTTGCACTGTTCTGTGACTGGAGATACATGTGCTGATGAAAGCAGAGTCCATGATAAAACCCCCTGAAATGCAAAATATCATTCAAAACCAAAGTAAAAATGAAGCAAAAGGAGGAAAGAAGTTACTGCCTGTTAGAAAACAATTTTTGTTGTGCATTTATTAACTCATTGTCCACCTGCTATTTGCATTTTCAATGTAGTACCTCTAGTGTGTATAGTGTTGGAGACTTCTGAAAAAGTCTGTGAAATCAGAGTACAATTTGGACGGAGGAAAAAGGCTAATTCTATTTAAAGTCCTTTTATCTTCAAACTGAAATCCTGTGTTCATGTTAAATCCTCTTACTATTTATTGATTATACCATCATTATGTCTTGGAGCCCAAATCCTTGCTGTGTGAAGGGCTTACAGAAAGGGGACCTTCTCTGCCTCTCTCTCCCCATTCCTTCCTCCAAGGAGTTGTGTTTTCCTCTTGTGTCTGTGGGCAAGGCAGGTGTCTTCTGTGAGGGAAGAGCTGCAGGGAGGTACCCTACAACATATGTAACCCAAGCCTATTCCATGCATGCCCTCCTGGGCAGCTCCAGTGCAGGTTGCCTGGGTGGTTCCTCCTTGGGACCAGTGGTGTGCAGGGGCTCAGGTAGCATGCTGTGAGTGAGCCACCTCCACTCCTCTGCACAGCACCCTTCAGCCATATGGTGACATTTGCATCTTCATCCATCACTCAGTATAATGAAAATACAGGCATTTGTTTTGCTGCAACACTTGTCTTCCACGAATGTCTTGACATTTATGTACCACCAAGAGACATTATGTTATGTCAGGATTTTATTCTTGTGGCATTATCTACCCTAATTAAGGCTGTCCCTACCTGCTCCAGCCATGTAGCAAAGAAACAATGAGGTTATTTTAATTTCTGAGTGTTTTGAAGTAGTAACAAAGGAGGCAGTTGACGCCAGGAGGGCAGACACCGCATCCCCACAGCCTGCCTCCAACACTGCTTGGTGCCATGCCATACAGTAAAGATCTCCATCGTGTGTTCAGAGCAAACCTGTGTCCTCAGCTGTGGCTGGCACCAAGGATGTGACCTGCAGCCCTGGCACTGGCAGAAGCACTATTCCTCAGCACCTCTGCATCTTTTTTGTAGATCAGCTGGTATAAAACAGAAGTATTGTGTTTATATATTCATTTGCAAAGCCAGCTTTCTGGAAACACCAGGCCTAAATCAGCCTAAGCAATGGGCAAAGCACTTGCCATGCAGGCGAGTGCAGGCAGTGTCCATGGGTGTGTAAGACTTTTTTCTTGCCCCAGTCCCCTTTTGCTGCTGGGCAGCCTGAGAAAGCAGTGGGGTGGGTAAAGAACGAGGCAGCTTTGTAGAGATGCCCTAGGCTCTTATGTGATTCAAGTGTCTCAGCAGCTCCTATAGATAGCCCAGGCCTCATCTGGTCCCAGCTTCCTGCCAGCTGCTGCAAGTTGCGTCTTCTCTTCTGACTTCATGGAGATGTCTCAGGGCTGGACCAAATACTCATAAGGCCACATGCATGGTTTAATACATGTGGTTTGCTAACAAAAAGCTTTGGGATCCTATAAGCATGTTTTTCTCAAGGTGGAAAATTTAATGGTTTGGGAAAAGTGAGTTGCAGATGAGAAAGTGAAATAATCTCTTACTGTTTTTACAAGTTTTATCAGCCCATAGAGCAAGAACATTTTTCTTCCTCTATGCAAATGGAAGCCCTTTCTTCTAGCATTTATAGAAGCATCTTTTATACAGACTCATGTATCTATCTATATATAATACAATTCCTGGACACTTAGAGATGCTATAAGAGTCATCAGTATTTAAGCACAGTGAGCCAGAGTGCGCAGAGGGTTCAAGAGCTGATTAATCCTTCTTGCAGGAGTAGGTCTGTATTAATGAAGTGTCCTCACCCTTGCAGGGCTCTAATTTAGACAAGGAGACAAGTGCCTTGAGGGTGCCCTCCCGGGGCCTCTCTTCCCGGGAACAGTGCTGTGTCCCAATCACAGTTTCATGCCTGTTCAGTCATTGGTGTCTTGGACAGGACTGACATTAAAAATGGAGACCTGTTTTTCTGCTATTCCTTCTCAGAGACTGAGTATTCGGCACAATGAGCACCTCTGGTTTAATGACAAGGCTCTTTCTCAAAGTGGGACCAAATTTCCAGGTTTACTTGCCACTCAACCTCTGACATGCCAAAGTAAAAATGTGAATGTCTTAAAATCACAACTTGGTTTATGAAAAGAAAGGATGTTTTGTTGTTTTTTAAAAAACAGTTTGAAAAAAGACTTGGTTGGAAATGGAGCCAAGTGGGTCTGTTCAGGGTATGTCAGTGGAAAACAAATCCAGTGACAGCCTGGGAAGTGACTGTTCCCCAGCACAGCCACTCTTCTGCTTCCCACCGCAGCTAGTGCACTTGCTGTCTGTGCCATGGCTGGAGGGAGCTCCTGACAGCCAGGCTGGCAAAGACCAGAAGATGTGCGAAGACCTGTTCCAGCTGGAGGCTGGCTTGATGCTGGGAGGGTTTGCTATTGTGGAGTGTAAAGTGAATTATCCTTATCTTTAGCAGGAGACTTGTTCATTGCTGTGTCTCATGGGGAAATATACATTTGGGAAATTAATGATTGTCTCCAGCTAGAACCTTTACGGCAAGTACCTTCATGTTTTAATTGTTACTGCTGAAGTCCCTCTGACTTTGTAGTCTCTCTGTTCTCTCTCGTTAGAAGAACTGGTAATTGTATTTTTAAATAATTATAACATTTCCTCTGAGCTTAGCTTGTTTAGCCAGGTCGAATAAAGGTTAGAGGGGATGTAATATCTCTTAATAAATATGTTGGGTGGTAAATGCTGAGGAGAGAAAAGAGGTCTTTGAGTTGAAGGATAATATTAGCTCAGGATCAAACAGCTACATATTGGTCATGAATAAATTTCTGCGGTAAACTGGAAGACAATTTCCAGATATCTGAAGAGATAAGTCTTGAAGAGCTCATTCAGTTAGGAACATGGATAGTTTTAAGATGGAACTTTGAGGCCTCATGCAAAGGGCAGAATAGGTGAAGGGAAGAATCCTTGGAGAAAAGGGATGATGTTTGTGTTGTGAGACTTTGGGTACAATGCATAAAATACAAAGAGTTTTTGAAGAGACACCGGATTCCTCTGCTAACACTGTGATTGTGGTGGCATTACTTTGTGTATTATTGTGACTAAAATTGCCCTCCTGCTGTGTATTTTTCCCAGCATTCATACATGGAATCACAAAGTTCTATTTAAACGAAGATTTTTTGCTTAGAATTAATTGTCTCTTTAAAAATGCTAACTTACATTAACTTGAAATTAGTTTCAAGTTAATTGAATATTGAACTTCAATTGGGAAGTGTTTGTAAAAAGGCTGCTTGTTGAACTGTGTAGTGTCTCTTTGACCATTAGCAGTGGGCTGTCTTTGCCTGAGATGGTTGTGGAGTTGAATCTTCTCCCATAGCAAGTCATAGGATCTGCTGGGTACAGCACTTGTAGCTCTAACAGTTGGAGTTAAGTTCTTGGGTATAGGAAACCCCCAAGTTTTGCCTATCTTCTGTTATATTTGGAAGCATTGACAAAAAAAAAAAAAATATCTGTAGCTTTGACAGTACAGTATGCACACTGAAACAACATTGAGTTCTCAAAGAACTAAAGTTTTCTGTGAGAATGGGATGTGACTTTATCTGACAGTATGACCTGCCCTAAAAAAGCAGATTCTTTCTTTTTGTATCCTTCTGCACTCGCTGTTTGAATATCTGTTCCAAAAACTTCATAGGTAAACCACCATAGACTGAAAGCCAAATCTGGCCTAGAGTGAAGCATCTACAACTTCTAGGACTATGAAGAAAGGTATGTCCATTTTCCTACTACTTGAGTTACTGTTGCATACACTTTGCCTGCTCTGTACAGAAGACTCCTCTGTGCAGTTTCCCACATGGCATCACCAGCATGTGAACTTGCTTAGCCCATTAGTGCTCCCAAACAATACTTTTCTTCTTCTTCTTCTTCTTTGTGTGTGTGTGTGTGTGTGCATGGTAGAAGTATGAAAAAAAGCTTCACTGCATGCAAAAATATCATGAAAGCACTGATTCAATATCTGCACCCCAGATCGGTCAATAGCTCCTCGACTCCTCACTGTGTAGCTTTTCCCTTCTCTGTTGGAGCCGGCTAGAGCAGGAGCACTAAGCTCTAGTGATTATTTTTGGTTAGTAGAAGATGAAAGACTAAACTGGCTTATCTGTCAGGCATATTTCTTCTGGAAATGCCAGCAGGGTCAGAGAGAAAGTGAGAGTGGTTAGTCCATCAAGGAGACAAAGTCTGAGGAAGACTAGGGCAATTCCACTATTCCAAAGCCTGAAGCCATATAGACATGTCTGTGTATGTGCATGCAGGTAGATGTGGTGTGTCAAAGGCAGTTGTTGCCCTTCTTTCCAAACAGTATTTGCTACTGGTATTTTTATCTTTCAGTAGGGAATAATTTTTTTGTTTGGAAAACACAGTTTGGGCATAATTAGCCTCCCTTTACATTGTGCTTTTAATTTTAAGCACTTTACCATGGGCAAACTAATGAATTAATCATGGATACCTTAATAAAGAAATCCAAAAGGTCAATAAATTGTTCATAACCATGGCTAGTAATTATCCACAATTATAAATGTGCACAGGACCATTTCTAATGCTAGCCACAGGAGCCTGGCACATCGTTTAGAGACTCTTTACAAGTAGAGTTTGCATTGTGACCAAGGATTGTTAAAAGCCACCCGTTTCACAATCTGCCACCTGTCTAAATGAGAAGCGTGTGGGTCTGTAACGTCAGCGTCCTCTGCGGGAGCATGCAGTCGCTTCCACGTGTGCGTGGGACTCTTGCGTCTTAAAACAGCAGAGCTTGCTGTGCCAGGTAAGGCTTTTCTGGAAGGCTCTGTCTTGTCCATAAACAAAATCAAATCAAGTCTGAATTGTTAGGAATATTGTTGCCACTCTCCCCAGTTTCCAGGGAGCCTGCACATTCACTCCCTGCAAAAATAAGAATTTGCTTGTCCTTTGAGGATAGCCTTTCATTACATAGAAGCCAAGAAGCGTGTGCTTGTAACTCTTAAAATGAATTTCCCTCTTTCTACTCAGAACGCACTACAGTCACAGTGTGAAGAACAAGATCAGCACCATCACCCAGAGACTTTGGAGTCATTGCTGTAAAATGAAGGTTTCTCTGCACTACTTGTTACTTGTTCAGTCCCTCACACACAACTCATGCATGCCATGAAGGCACATGCCCTCTGCAGAAGGCTCTCTGCAGTTTATGCCTGCAAGCCCTAGAAACGGTGGCTGAACCGCAGCTTTCTCACTCACTGTAAATGCCTGGGTTTTGTGGTCCCATTGGACAACCCGAACCTTCATGAACATCCACTTGTAACAACAACGTAGCAGCCAGTGGTGGGCCAAAGCAGGCCATGAGGGTGGTGCTGTGAGAGGCCTATGGGCTCTCTGAATGACATGGCTGCAAAAATATTTCAAAACGCCCTTGAGCCTACAGAGTTTGACTGGTTTATGCAAGAAAGAGTGCGTTTGTAATTCATTCTTATACAATGTTAATGACATTAAGCAATCTTTTCCCTGATGATCTGAACAGAGATTGTTATTTCCTTAATCATGTTTAGATTTACTACAGAGAATAAACTTTAGAAGTTTATTCTAAATTCACATGAAGCAATTCACAGTGTGCCTCTGCAGAGGCTCTAATGCACAGTGTTAACTTTACTTCTCCCTTCTGTGTACACATATCCATCCAATCAGGACTGTACACATTTTTATATGGGTTTTTACAGAACCCTCATCATGAGTATCTGAATGATTTCCCTAGTATTTCAGTCAGGCAATTCTGTAGTATGTCTTCAGAGGGAAAAATGTAGTTGCAGAAGAGCATTTTACTTTAGAAATATTTTTGTTTGGATTTGACTCTTCTTGGGTTTCAGGTCCTTTTAATATTACATGGCTACAGTTCTGGTGGCAACAGTAAATAGCTGTGAAACCCAGGCTGGTTCATGAGTGAGGACAGGAATGAATCTCTTACAGAGGCAGCAATGATGAAAGCAACTACCTGGCATCAGCACTGTGAAGAAACTGCAAATATCAGACTAAACTTTTTCTACCTGAAGATACACAAATAGGAGCCAAGTCTTCCCGAGGCATTAAGTCTAGATTGACAGTATCCAAGTCCATTGCTTCATGTTTTCCCATTCACATGTCTGCCAAGCCCCCCTTCAGCATGTCGTCTGGTCCAGGCTGAGAGGCTGCTCCAGAGCTGCTGGTGGACGAGAACTTTCCTCTCTCTTCCAGCCTGACACTGCAAGGGGGAGTTTGTACCTTTTGCTGTGATGCCAGACACACCTCTTGGCCTTCATAATTCTTCTTTCTGGTGTTTAATTTATTCATACTGTATTTCAAGAGAAAAATCCCACCACTACTTACCAGTGTTTTCCACAGTGAACTGGTCCAGGGTGTTTCAGTCCCTGACAGGGACTGGTGGCCAGCCGCTCTTACCCGTCTTGATGTGTGCCTGCTCTAGTCTGCATGGATTCATACTTCAGACAAATGGCTTTCATTGTATATCACTGCATTTAAAAATCAGATTATGTTAGCAATTCATTTTCTATATTTTGTAATAATACCTTTTAATGTTAGTCACTGGATGAGGTAAGCCCATAGACTTGCAGATGGGAGTCCTGACCACACTTCTGCCATGCTCACCAGGATTTAATTATACCTTGCAAAGTGGTGCTCATAGATTTTTGCTCCAGGAGAGCCCATAGCTGGTGCTTTGGGCACTTGGGCAGGTGCTGTGGGCTCAGATCCTCGTCTGTGAGATTTCCTCATGGGAACCCTTGGTATGTGAATCTGGGCAGGCCTTTGGTGTTCATGGAGTTTTTCCAGGGGACAGTAGGGACACAGGGCATTGATGAAACAATGCAGCAGGTGAGGAGGGAGTCACAGGGTTTAAAACAGTGACTCTATAAGTCAGTAGTTTTGGAGCTCCACTGATGCACTGTTCCTTGAGCTATTCCCCTGGGTCATGGGCATCAGTCCAGACATGGTGATTTGGGCACCTTCAACTCTTCTGCAAAATGGCAGAGCACAGGGTGCTGAACCTGTGGGCTGGAAACTTTTCAGTGGAAACACACAGATGCTGGGGTAAGGATTTTTGTTGCACCACCACCATCAGCAGGGGGAATATTGCTGAAATAGGACGACCAAGTTTTACCTGGAATATTTTTGTAGAAACCATGGCAACAGTCTTCCTCAAAATGATAGCAGCTTTGCCATCTGAGAGTTCATCCTGCACCTGCTTACGCTGTTACTTGTGGCTAATCCCTTTCCCGTGTGAGGTCTGCCCGAGCAGGTGAAGCCAAGCACCTGAGCACTGGTTTGTTTGGTCATTCCACCATTGTAGCTTCAGAGCAACAACCTGAGAGTAGTTTTCTCAGTGAAATGTTTGTGTATGCATATGAGTGTGCCTGCCTGTGTATAATTTCCACCTAGATCATTTTAATTTACTGATGTATAAAAGCTCTTGCAGTTTGCTGTTCATCCTGCATTGTTCTCATACACTCTTCAGTGCTGTGTCAGAAACAATACATTATGGAGTGGGGAAGGCTTCATTTTTCATCATATTTTATTGTTCTGCTTGATATTAATTATAAACTGGGACTGGCTTTTTATTTAGTCAAACCAGGGTGGTTCAGCAGTATTTCTAGGTACTTTGCAAGGCAATCTGAAACGCGGAGAAGAGAATTACTCTCTGAGAGGGCTTGTTTCCCCCATACACTGGTTGCAAGCATTATGGATATGTGGTGGCACCCACATTTAGCTTATCCTGCCAGTTTATGTGTATTAATACCAATTTACATTCACTAGGAGGAGGGTTTTTGGAGGAATTCTAAGGTCTGGTTTGTTCTCAGAGCTATTTTACTTGATGTGGTTTGTTTTGTTTCATGGAGTCTGCAAAGAACATCTTCTCTCAGAAGCTCTGAGAGAAGCATCTCGTGCTGCACCAAATGGGCTGTGCTCTGCCACCCTGGGGCTGTTTGATACCTTGAGGGCTGTGGCGGAGCATTGGCTGCTGCCTGGTGCTGCAGGGAGGCTCTGGGGGGGCAGCTGGACAGTGCTGTGGCATCTCCCGTGTTTGTCACTTGGCTCCTGCAGCAGGAATAAATGCATAGGGAAGCCAGTGGGGAAGAGTGTATGAGCACTTCTGCTTCCTCTCTATTTCGCCGTAACCTCCCAGGCCGCTGGCCTGTCATAACAGTAATAGTAATAACATGACTTTTCCCAGAGATTTCTGAACTGCAGTTGCCACATTCAAATAGGAGAATAATTTAAAAAAAAAAAAAGAAAGAAAGAAATCCAAGCACTCCAGGCCTATTTTTCTTGAGGATTTTTTATTAACATGAGTCAATGAACACTGTTATTAAAATAAAAACAATTGTCATATTTGCTACAAACAGAGCCCATGTTTTATGGCAGAAGTTGTTTTAGCTGCAGCTGCATAGAGACTGCTGCTTTTTATTGAGTCAGAGAGAGCCAGGATTTGAACAATACATTAGTGCAAAAGGAAAATCTCATAATTTTGTTGCTTGATATGGTGATCCATCCGTAATTCAATATCATCAGTCTTATATCAGATCGTAATAAAATCATTCTGAGCTGAGGTACAAATCTGATGGTTATTTTTTTTAAACTGAACAGAGGCCTTTTCAGCCATTTTTAAGGGGTGCTCCTTGCTAAGAGTACAGAAATTGCTTTTACTTGATCCAATTTCACATTAGGACAAAAAGTAAATTTCATGCTATGTTTCATTTTCAGATGTAGGCTGTAAAATCCTGAGCTACTAAAGAAAGTTGTGTTCTGTTCCTCTCCTTTGTCCCATAATAAAGGATACATAAAAAACAGCGTGGAGGGAGACAGAAAGTTTTCTCGGGAAAAAAGCCCCACCATGTAGGATTGAAATCAAAACAGTGTGCACCTTCCTGCAGAAAGGTTGTGACTCCATTTATTTAAGGAACAGTGATTTACCCACTGGAAGGTCAGGAGATTATATTCCCTGCCTACCCCCATTCCTGCCTATGGCTCTTAATGAATGCATTGTCTTTCATTGGCTGCTCTGATCGGCTGTCTAATGGGTGTTGGGCTGGAAGACAGCTCTAAGTCTGACCCATATGCTATGTGCTATAAAGCTTCACCCCACCCTGGCTCATTGATCTATGATTTATTTTCCAGAAAGATACCCAGTCTTGATTTGGAGAGACCAAGTGATGGCTGAACATCAGTGTCTCTTGGTCCTTTGTTCCAGCTGTCAGTGTCCTCATCTGCCAGGTTCTGTGTCCTTCTGTCTCTAAGGTGGAGATGTCTGTCATCCATTTTTGTTATTCTTGATCTGCAACAGAGATGACTTGTCTTTACCAATGGTTGCCATTTCAGCAGACAGCAAAAGGAGTCCTTATTCACCTTCTGAGCTCTACTGCTCTATGAAACTCTACACTCTTTTCCCCAACAAAATAATATATATAACCACAGAGTAATTTTTAAATTTCATAATTAATATATTATGCTAAGACTATCTAGCCACAATCAGAAGTTTGTCCCTTATCTATGGCTAAGGATTAAACATCAGAAACAAGAGAACCATCGCCTAGCAAAGGACAATTCAGATAATGGATCTTTTCTTTGAAAGCCTTGAGATGAGACAGTACATTTCCAGAAAAACAACATCTGAGCATTTTCAAGCAATTCAAAAGAAAATTCACTGCCAGAGAGATTAGCACATTGATACACTGGTGAAATACCACAAATTCTGACCACGTCAGATAAATCCTAGTTGCACTTCTCCAATGGCCCCACTTTCTTCATTGTTTTGTGATAAGTACATTAAAAGTAAGGGGGAAAAAAATAAAAAAAAAAATAAAACAAACCCCTCATTCATTCTCAGACTAAGCACAGCTAAAAACTCTTGACATCCTTCTGTGTTGCCATTACAACAGGTACATAAATAATCTCTCTCCCAGGCACAACTGTATCAGACAAATCCTAATGACTATAACAGCTCTGTGTGATACATGGGTAATTAGTCCTGGCTGTCAGTTATGCTTTCAGGGGCTTTCTTCTTGTTTCTAAGGCAAAATTGGAGTGATTTTTTGCTTACAGGTAACAAAACCCAAGAAATGGCCTTCTTGAAATCAAGACCTGTCCTCTCAAAGAAACCCAAAACCCAGAAGAATGTTCTTTCAGTTTGCCCATAGAATTGAGGTCTCATGGACTGGGTGACCAAGAGGACCAACGCCTCCTGAAAAGCTGTGACTGACCTGCCATCTGAAAACCTGTAATCATCACTGTATACAGTTGATGCCAGTGATCTCCTGCCGCTGACAGAGAGAGGCTGCCATCCCTGCCACGGTGACAGCCCAGTGCAAAGGAGTGCTCATCTTCAGGGTCCCTCAGCTTTGGATGAGGGCTTGCTGATATCATGGGCAGCTTGCTGTTGGCCTCAAGCTGGAGGCACCAAGAGCAGATGCTCTGAGAGGCTTCTGGTGGGGTTTTGGTATCAGGGAGTGTAAAAGACTTTACATGAGGACTTGTGGATCTCCACGCACAGAGGTATAATATTTTGGATCCTTCTGGCTATGTAGGCCTGTATATTAGTGAGTCACCCAGGCTCTATTTCTCCCACTTTATTCCCTCCTTCCTGTTGTTCATCCTCAGGGAGCTTGTGAGGCAAGACATTTATGGCATACTCCTGAAGACATAGCAATGATTTTCCTTCATTTTTTATTTTCTGCAGAAACTCCAGAGCTTGCAAAATCCAAGCTGATGCCAAGGCATGTGTATTATTAGTTTTGTAGCAGTATTAGGAAACACTTAATGGTTCAACTTCATCTTTTAGTCTCACCAGTATGTTGAATACCTCAAAGCAGGCTGCTAGAGTATTGCATTGTACTTATGTTTCGTCTCATGGTCTGGAAGTTTTCAGGAGGTCCAGAAACTTTCTCCTTTCAAAAGCAAGGAGACACCTCTACTAATCCACATTCCTGGCACATCTAATATAGACTCTCACAGCTCCTTTTTCCTCTGTCTTAATATGAACACTACAGGAAGCCTGAGATTGTACAGCATGCAGCTACATGCCTCATCAACAATGATAGCCCACATGAGCAACTCACAACTGTGCTTTGCTAACTGTGTTTCATCCTCCTCAATTTCAGAACAGAGTTCAAAATCATCCTCCTCATCTACAAAGTCACTATTAGAATAATGATGAACTCTCTGCTTTAGAGATTTCTCCATCCTCCCAAAAGCTCCATACTCCAGGGAAGATAATACTTCTGGGACAGGTTCTTGGTTGCTTAAGATACACAGGGCATCAGCGTTGAGTATCCCTGTAGAAAGAGGGGAAAGTGGGCTGATCACAAGCCTGAATGTGATCATACAGAAGTGTAGAACACCTTCTTCTTTAAGACAAGGGATTGATACTAATGCCAATATCATGGCAGGGGGTCTGGAACTTGGTGATCTCCATTCCAACCAAAACCATTCTATGATTCTAATGCATGTAAAAAAAAAGAACAAGACACAAACTTCATCCAATATACGTATATTCACACCCTGCAGCAGGGCAAGAGAACGGGCCAGGGAAACAGGAAGATGGGGGTGACCTGTGGTTAGGGTGTTGCCCCCCATCTTTACTGCTGGGTTCCTCTTGCCTGATTTTTAAATCTTTCTGGACCTTGCTATCTCATCTTTAAAATGATGGCTTGAAATACTGCTTTTTTCTTTTATCCAGATAAAATGAGATTATGCTAATGAATGATTGTAAGGGGCTCAGATAATATGATGACGGGAAAAAAACATCATTTGCTTTTGAATCTTTGATCCTACTTGGATAAAATCAGACAATGCAGAAATATCAAATATTATTTTCTAAAATTACCAATGATTGACAAAGAATTCAAGATATGTTTAATTAAAACCCTTGGAGCAGCTTGGGTGACAGTCACCATGAAATTGCATATTGTCATACTTCAATACCGGGCTAAAGAGTAGCATCTTTCCCTTTTTTTCACCCAGCCTTGCTCTCTCTAGCAGCCACATTTGGTGCTTTGTTATTGTTTCTTGGTTAATTGAGAGGGCCATTTTTACTATGAAATGGCACAACTTCAGAGCACATGTCCCATTCCTGCTTGTCTGAAAAGTTACCGAGGTGGTGCCATGCCATGCTGACAAAAGTGATGAAGTCACTGCTGCCAGTGGTAGTCCATGCCCTGGTCAAACCTCAAAGAACAGCTGATCCTGAAAAAGCTGCTAAGCTAAAGAAACCTCCCCCTCGCCCCTTTTGCTTATCAGAAACAAGCCGTTAGACCCATTTTTACACGTAGCAGCACTAGCAGCATGTCTCCAGTCTGGGGAGATATACCACTCCTTTCATTTTGTCTTAGAAAATCATATTGTAAGAAATTACTTAGTCTAGCTGGGATTTAATAAAGCAGTTCTATTATATTTTATGTTGTGGAAAATTATGTTGAAGCAAGAACATATTCAGCTGGAAAGAGGCTGTGCCCTTTCCTAATGGTTGTCTCCCTCAGGGAAGAAGGCTGTTGGCTGCAAGGACTTGCTGTTCCACCACTCTCTAGGAGCTTTGGGGTCATGGTGCTCACTGCTATTAATTAGTGAGAATGACTTCTCTGTGTGAAAGCAAGGTCTGCTTGGCAGCAGGGAAAATTCAACTCGATCCTTTCCTTCCGTTCTTCAAAGATTTTGTAATTTTGTGAATGACTGCAATTACTATTTTGAAATCAGTAGCTGCAAAGTTGTCAAATTATGTAT
>VZTM01014712.1:49161-68217 GCA_013400555.1 Jacana jacana
CTCCATTATCTTTATACTTTTCCCATTTCACTCTTGGGGACAGAAAAAATGGAGAAAGGTTTTTCCCTCTCCTCACTCTAGTTTTGTTTGATATCATATTGGTCCCAGGGTGTATGATAACCAGCATTTTTCTGGATGTTTTCATAATTCTATCCTATTCCTGCAGTACAAGTGAAAGAGTTTTGCCTCTTAACAGAAAGTTTTCTTGGCAGTTAACTTGCCAACAACCTGGTAACCACCTGATGTCTCCAGCCATATTGAAAAGTGTTTCTATTCTCATCTCTGACTAGCATTTTCATCTTTGATTAGCAGTCTCCAGTCTGGACTGTACATAAGTACCAAGGTACATACAGGAATAGTGGCTTTTATCCAGTGTAGTAGTAAGTCCTGAATATCACCAAGAGCTTGAAGTGACTTTAATTTGACATTTCAATTAGTTTATTGAAAGGGTCATTTGATCTCAACCAACATTGGTAGGTAATAGCCTAGATTTTTTAGACTGAAGGAGGCTTTAAAAACAGTAAAGGTCTCAGTTAAGTTTCCTCGCTGGTATGGCTGAGGACAAGAAGGTTACAATTTTTTCGTACAGCTTGAGAAACATAAGGTGCCAGTGGGGTTCCCCACACAAAACTGCAGAGCGCATCTTTGTTATTTATGCATAAGCAAACACAGAGATGCTAGCAGAGTTAAAAACTAAACCATATGAGGTTGTAGTGGCATTTTGTTCTTATTATTTTGTTCTTGCCAGTGGAGAAGCCAGTGCAATCATAGGGATGAGGCATGTTGGAAGTTCCTACATTTGGACAATGACTGCTAAATACCCTTCAGAGAAAATACTTCCTTCAGAGGAAGGGATTTTAATAACTTCTTTTAAGATATATATGGGGCAATTTTGACTTTAAATGATGCCTCCTTCATTGAATTCTGAGCTGCATCTGCATGTATGACAGAAGCTTAGAAACTTGATTATTTGTAAGCAAATAGTGATATTGCAGCGCTAACTGTATGGCATGGTCTCAAGCAGCATACAAGAGAAAGAATTGTGCATAAATCAGTATAAAACAGCAANGGAAGGGAAGGGAAGGGAAGGGAACTCAACAGGGGCTTGAAGCTTATCTCTACATGAAGATTTCCTCAGTTGCTTGCTTACTTGCTTACAAACAGGAAGAAGTAGCCTCTGCCTAGGCTGAGGTCCCTCAAGGACTGCAAAGCTGAACTGAGTCACATCCCTGTGCTCCAATGCACAAAGGCAGCAGTAGATCGGTTTCCTTGCTGCCTGCAACAAGGCCTTATGCCTTATATATTACTTGGGCAAACTAACCATAAAAGCAACCATACTGGGGAGCAAAACAACGAAAATGGATCCCATTATCTGACTGTTTTCACTAAAACACTGTGAACAGCAGGCCGGATACAACGTGCCTTGGCTTTGAGATGTGGCCGAGGGACTGGATATTGATATGAATGAGCGAAAGGAAAGATTAAGAGAAGTTGCTAAGCAACCAGGCGAAATTATTCTTGGAAATGACATTTGGACTGAAAAGGGCCAATGTCTGATCTAAGCCTTCCTGCTGCAGAGGGGTTAACCTAATAAGAGTGCTATGCACAGTTATCTGCAGTGGGCTCTTCACCGTCTTAAATGGAAGTTACTTAATAGCAAGAGAACTAATTTGAAGATGGAAAAGCTGTAACTCGCGGAAGTGAAATGGCCTAAGATAAAACTAAGGGGAAAAGTCAGAATAGTAACTCCTTGCAGTGAGAGAGGTAAAGCCCTGTCACTGCTGCAGTGGAGGACAGTGGCAGAAAGAACATGTAACTGTTCATCACATCGAGCTGCGTGCAGTATGGTTACAGGCGTCATGTTGGGTATTTTTTGTTTACAGTTATAATAAGATGGTATAGTAATACATTGGGAAACATAACACCATGCAAAAAGGAACAGAATTGAGAAGTGCAAGGGAACTGAACCAAGTTCTTGCTTTCACCTGGGCAGAAGAAAGCTATGGTCATGGTAGAACAGGGTCATCTCAAGATCAGGAAAGATCCCCTTTCTGTGACCCTAATCTTGTATCTTTGACTTAACCATGCTGTCTTGCCATTTAATCTAGCTCTATGTTTTGGGCTAAGTAACGTTAAGTTTTGTACTAACTAGAACCAATAAGCTAATTGTGCACCTTCCTTTTGCACGAACATTTGCACTGGTATGAAAAGACCATATCAGTACAGGTGATTAAAAACTCACTGAGGTAATAGGTTTTTCTTACAAAACCAGCACATCAGAAAACCACACCTCCAAAAACAAAGAACAGTTTTGGGGGTTAACTTATAAGCTCATCTCATGGTAATGTTAAAGTCTAAATGGACTACCAACACCTTAGCCCCCTTTGTTATCCCTGTAGCCTGAGAGATAGACAAGGCAAGTTGGCATTGCCAGTTCTTGAATTTCTTGTTCATTTATCTTCTACTTTGGCATATGTTATATGCCTACATCTCTGCTGCAGCAAGAAAGAAAGAGCCAAGCAGTGCATGTTTGTTGTCAATGTTTTAAAGCATGTCAAAATCCTGAAATGCTACACACTGGCTATGAATCTGAAAAATAATTTTTTTTTAGAAGGTGAACCAACTTTTGGTTGGAATAGCCTGTTTTGCATCTGCAGAGACCAGTCCTTTTTCCTCAGACAGTTCTACCAAAGATGATTTCTGTCAAAAATGAAAAGCCAGTTGGGAGCAGAAAAAGTGGGCAAGCTTGATTTCCAGTTTATGAATAAAAATGGAACTCTGAAAGTGGAATTTATTGATTCTAGAATCTTGAAGGACGTAGTCACCAGGAACTATCTCTTCAGTTAATTTTATTTGTTAATAAATCAGGTTTTAACGTAGAATATGATTTGATAAGCTTATTTTTTCTTTTGTGTCCAGCAAATTCATGGCAATTTGGCAAAAAAACCTCCTCTTAAATTCTGCTGCATGTAATTTATCTGACTTACAATTTCCATCTAGATGTTGCTTTGACATATCACAAATATGAAGTTTCTTAGAGATAGGGCATACACTGTTTACATATATGTAAGCAGCTATTGAATTGTAAATGGTTATGTAGCTTGACATAGTTATTCAGCCTTATTTAATCTTGTGAAGACACTGTATGCATGCTTCTGTTATCAAGAATTATGAAATCTAGTGGAAGAACTAAAGTAGTTGAAAGAACTATTGGAGTTGAAAATCCACATATAATTATAGCTTCACAACATGAATCAACTTTTCTTTAGGAAAATAAGAAGAGAACAAGATTAAAATGCATGACAACATGAATGAAGGCCTCCTCTATGATGTTAGTATGGTATATTATATCAATTAATCCTGAAAATACTGTGTAGAACAGGCTTTTGTGTCAGTCTGGCACAATTTGACCATTATGAAATGTTAGATACACTGAAGCTGGTGTGGTGGGGTGTGCCCTTGTCTTTGATAAGTACTGCCGAAATGGAGCCAGAAAGCCAATGCAGTAGGAAAAACAAGCGTGGGAAGTCAGGGGAAGAAAGGTGCTAATGGAGCTTGAGTGCCTGCCCATTTTCACCAGCCTGTCCTGGTCAGGGAGCCAGCCCACAGCTCAGCAGGCTTAGGGCTTGCGGCAGAGCAAGAGTGGGACATGTTGGGTCAATGCCCATGCTAAAAACCACTGCAGAGCCAACTCTACAATGACACAAAATTGCTAGAAACAAGCAGTACCAAAACTGAAGAAGATTTAGCTTTCATCTCTGATTAAAGCATTTCTGGGAAAGCATGGATATAAAAGCAGCTCTAACCTTAGGGGTGGCTAGTGCCCATGCAGCCCCAGGCAGCAACACAGGAGACGACCTGGCAGCAATTTTGCCTTTGCCTTCCCCTGGATTTTACCACCAGAGGGGCTGCCTCCTGTGGGCCAGGGAGCAGCACTAGGACTGATTTAATACATACAATACTAATTTTTACCAACAGAGAGTGTTCTCTGACTGCTCCTGTTCTAGCTGGGGATTCCGATGCAAGTAGCTTAATGCTTGGGTCATGGGGTCTCTGGCATTAAAGCTCTCTCACTCCAGGGAAATTTCCTCCTTCAAGAAGGGCGGCTTTCCGGCCTTTTGTGACATTAAAGCACTGCTCCCATTGTAATGGGATTGACCTGATTTTGATTAGGTGCCTGTTGTAATATCTGCAGTCATGAAAATAGAGTTAAATGTAGGGGAAGAAAAGACAGAAAACTTATCAGAGTTTCTATCGTATACTTTTTCCCATCTTTAACTCTTTTAAACACCATGTCTTTCCAGCAAAGTTACCAGGTTAACTCACTTTGTTGGATGACACTAAATGCTGTCCTGGGCAAGGGCACAGTTTGGCACTGTGTGGTGACCCCCTTGGTGTGTCCCTGCCAAGGAGCAGCAGGCTCTGGGTGGTGACAGGCCCTGTGTCGGTGTGATGATGAACGCCCCCCACCCAGACACTCCATGGCCACGGTGGGAGGCAATCACAGGTATAAGGTCATCACTTGAGTCTCTCCATCAATGAAATATTGTAGCATTAAAGCGTCAAAAGTAATACTTATAAGACTTAACTTTTTTTAATGACAAAATTCCCCAGTGAATCTGCTTAGACATAAGGCAAGCAGAAACATGCAGAGAACGAACAGTATTGTATAGTATCCCCAGAAAACCTTTAAAATATATCCTCAGGCATTTTCTGTCTTGCTTATCATGCTGTTATGGTGTCTAAATATTCATAAAAATTGTTGGCAGAAAAGTTAGGCTTTATACCCAACAGAGTGGTAGCTCGAGGTACGGTGGCTGGTTTTGCAGGAGGTCACAGCCTGCCAGCTACGTTACTCAGGTCATCGCAGCCATGAGCAGCCTCTCCAACAGCATAGTGTGGTTCTCAGCTGTGATATCTGCCTGTCTTCAAGGCTCTGCCGTCGCATTTGTGTCACCCATGCCCTCTGAGTCGGTGGCCTCACCAAGGTGGAACTCCCTGAGAAAATGAGGGATGGCACCTCTCTCCTGGTGCCTAGGAGACAGGACACGATCAAGCAGGTCAGCTCCTTTTGGATGGCTCTGAAGGATGCCCAGGTGTGGGAACAAAGAAGCTGACAGTCCCCCTGGACTCCCTTGAGGGAGGCACCAAACTAGGGTGAATGCTAGAACTTTGGGCAATACCTGGGTATTCAATGGTAACATGCTGCTTTTTCTTAATTTTTTTTCTTAGCATTAGGCAGTTGCTAACCTGGGCCTGACTGCAAATCCAAGGGTCACTTTACATGGTAATCTCATAAACCCTGAAATTTTCTTAAGAATTGGGATCAACTGAAAAACTGAAAATTCACATCACTATTGGGTTTTGTTTATGTGAGAGTAACAGGAATTTAAGATTTTTAAACCGGGATTAGAATTGCATTAGTAGAAGGTTGAGTGCAATTATTTTATTTCATCTGACAGCACTTAGAAATTAGCAAGCACTTACAAATTCACAAATTGAAAAACATAATAAAATAAAACATGGTTTATCTCACTGAAAAGCAATGGTGTCCTTTCTCCATTCTGCATGAAGGCAACAGCCACAATAGTGAGGCCTTTTGGAAGAATGATGCTAAATGGATTTGGATCCGGCAATACAAGTCCTATTTGCTTCATCTTATTAATGTTTTTATGCTGGCGTACAATCAATATCACACCTAGGTGCACACAAGCACCTGATACCTATTTGCCTATGTGGTGGAAATGGTACTCAAGCTTGGTTCTGGCTGCTTTTTTCCACTCTGAACAGCATTAACACTCAGAAAAGCAGTCTGCTTCTGCTCTCCACCAGCACATGAGTTTCTGCAGCTTTGCTCCAGACAGAGCATGGGGCTGCCACCACTCCACAAAGACCCTCCTTTTCCACATAGAACCTCTGAGACACAGACACCAGAGATCTCTCCTTCCCACTTCCTAAGGCTTTCCTCATTTACACTGTGATTTTAACCACTAAATGTGACCATTTTAAATTACCAAACAGGGTAATTTTTAATTAAGTTTTAAAATTTTAAACTACCAACTCAGGGAGCGTCTCTCCCCTGGAACAGCTTTTACTACTCACAAGGGGTCGTGCCCATGTTCCCCACAGAGGAAGCGCTGCTCAGGAGCCCACAGACAAAGCCCCGACAGCTTTTCCTCCATGGTCATGCCTAGTTCAGTAACTTTTTGGTTTGCTTTTTCGTCTGAGTGTTCTTAGTAGTAAAGTGTAACCCTGGAGTCACCTGGGCAGTAATTACGCTCTTCGGGAAGCATAATAACACTCAGTGTTTCCAAGGTGGACAAGGCAATTTTTGTCAGTTTTCAGTTCCAGCCTCAGAGTGAAAAGAACATTTTCCCTGTATTATGAAAAGAACTGCCCCACACTGCGAGACAAACAGTGCTGGGGCACTATTAGATATAATTATTTTAGTGATGCTTTTTGTCTCTGCTTTCAGGTGGATTACAGAACATTTTTTTGAAGCAGGAATCAGTGCTTATGTTACAGCTGGAGGTGAAGGTTGTAGAGGAAACAAGGAAAATGCAGAGAAGAACACGTTCAGATGAGCTTTGCAGAGAACAAAGTGACCCACCCCCTTTCACAGAAACAATTTCTGTGAGAGAAGAGTGAAGTTTCTTCCTGCGTTATATGGGTAGGGGTGTACATGTCCATATGTGTTTTTATAGATAGTTAGATATAGATATAGATGATATAGATATAGATGATATAGATTAGATATATAAAGTCTTGAATAGTTCTTAAAAACTCCTCTCAGGGAAGGGCTTATAAAAATCAAGCAGCTGGGAATACAGAGGAAGAAAAGTCATGCAGGCTGTTTAAAATCCTAAATCTCATTTATGGTCTCTTTTAAAACAGGCTGACTGAATATGTGAGTGCTCCTCCTAATAAATAGATGTGCTTTATTGTGCTGTCAGATTATCTCATGGGAAAGATACCAGAATCTTAAAAGCAATCATAATCTGGTTACCGGTTACAAACTCTATTGATTTATTTTTTAAATGAAAATGTAACTGGGAAGGTACAATATTTGCTTTTAAAAGATGACAATTTTACTGACTTGTGTGGGTTGAGAATAAAAGAGGCAGCTGATGGAAAGTCTGCAGATCTGATTGAAGAATCAAACAGAAAATTATTCCTGCATGAGCTGAAGCATAGACAAATAGCCCAGTTTGCTGTGTTTATGAGGGCTGTTAGTGATCTGGGACCAGAGAGGAGGCAGGGATTAATAATATTTTATTGTTGTTTAGGGAAATTTTAAATGGAGCCATTGTTGAACCTTTACTGGTTAAAGCTTCATTGGGGAATAAGAAATGACTCTTCTAGAGAGTGAGCAGAAAAGCAGGAACTTCTTGCAGATGGGTTTAGCATGACGATTGGGAATTTGTACCTCTAGGGCTAACATGAGTGTTTATGATGCAGAACACAGGCACAGAAGACTACTTCATTAGGCATTTTTTCAAGTCACATAGGCCGAAGAAAATTGTTCAGGGAAGAACACATATTTCATTGAGAGAAATTTGCAAATCTGCAACACAGTTCAATGGGAGACAAAGGGAAAAATGAAAAAAACCCAAACAAACAAACTCCCAGAAGTACTTAAGTGCCGCTGGAAGAGGTGTAGCAGAGCTGGAAACTCATCTCAGAAATGTCAAGTATAGACATTTCACAGATGCTTTTCCATTTCTATGGCAATAAGAAAGGAAGGAAAAGCAGAAAGTGTAGAATTTAGGACACAAAGAGTCCAATGATGAGCTGCCTCGATAGGTCCAGTGGTGCAGCCTGTTCACTGTTTCTTTCCTGAGGTGCAGCGTATCAGTCTGGGATGGATAGCATTTGTCTGTCATCATTCCATCATTTCTTTTTGGTCTGATGAAGAGCAGGGATGTAGGGGTGTGCTTTCCTCCTGGCCTCTCCCCTCACGACAAACCGTAGCTTTGTGGATTTGTAGGGCAGAAAGGTGTCTGGTGGCAATGATATTTGTTTCAGGAGTTTTGAGGAGGGGAATAGGAGCAATATGGAGAACATGCACTCTTGAAGTGGGTGTCCACCAACCTGCATTTGCTGGCTGATCCCCAGGTGCTGCTGTCCAGTCCCACACCACAGTTTCCATATACACCCCATGGATATGTCTGGGTTTCTTTGCACTCTCTCAGGCTTCTCAGATGATGGATGTAGTCATTAGTATTTTACTCCTAGAACTTACTTACTCCTAGAACTGAGGTAGTATCACAGTGTTGATGGAAAAGACTGCCTCCAACTCCTCCAAAGGAACCGCAACATGCAGACCCACTGAGAGCCTCCATGGCCTCTATGTTCAATTAGTTTTACTAGGACTGATGCAAGGCAGTGTTAAAATCAGTCTTTTATTATCCCATAATCTGTCCACTTCTCTCTGCAGTGCTAAACATACACTGAAAAAGCACGAGCAGCCTCACTAGGATGCTAGAGAAATCACTATTTATGAACAAGCTAAAGGGTAAAAGATTAAGGCAAAAAACTTCTCTCTAACAACCGCAGTCTGCTGCTTTTAATTAAAATAACAAACTGAAATAAAGTCATGCCATTTAAAAAGAGCTTGCCAGAAGCAAACAAGTGTGCATGAGGCATAATGGCTGATAAAAAGGACAGACTGCTGATGAATAAGAAAACTTCTATCTCATCCTTTAAATACTCCTATAAGACAGGGGTATAGAAGCAAAAATAATAATAAAAAAGGTGCCTTGAACCATTTTCTTTACTCTTTCAAGTATAAAAAGCTGCAACCCAAGAAAAGCATAAATTGCAGATGATTATTTACTTTGTGATCCTTCCGCACCTCATATTAAAAGTATATACAAATTTGTAAAAATACAGATGGAAATAATGAACAGCTAATCATTAAAACAATTTAAATTGGTTTGTATTTTCCACAGGTCTGAATTTTACTTTTGCAGAGTTTTTTATACCAGAAAAAAACTTATTTACTTGCCTATATTTCCATATACAAGAGGGACATTTGGGTTTTTCACTTTTCTAGAAGGACTCAAAGACCCTTCAGCTCCCCAGATGAGAAGGACCCAGGGAGCCGTTCCTTGTGTTTTAAAGAGGATCAGCTTTTAGATTTTAGCACCTTGTACCACTTTGCAGAGGGAGGCAGCATGCCTCTCTGCAGAGAACAGAAGACAGGTGCATGCTGTAAAACTGAACTAGAATGTATATCTCAAATTAAAGATATCTGTGCTTGTTAGCACCAGGCATGCAAGTAATCCCACAGATTTGGTGATAATATTCACATGACTAAAGTTCTCCTGTAACTTGTAAAAGAAATTAGACACGTTTAACTGTGTTGTAGAGATAGGGCACTGTCTTGAACCTCTGATTGACTGATGTTTGATGTAACGGTCTATCTCTGATTACGTTCAGTTAAAAATGGGGAATGGGAAGAAAATCCTGATTTTGGTACTAAATTAGATCTCAAAGACAAATTGCGGGAGACCTAAGCTATGGAAGCAGTGTCAACCCAGTGGAGTGTATATCTGCAGTCAGGTAACAAATCCTAGTTTTTTTAATCCAATATTTAGCATAAATCAAGGCCTCTCTCACTGCAAGAATTAACCACTTCAGGGGAATAAAGTTATAAAAAAATATTTTCAATGTTATGTCTTACAGTTTTATGCTTTCCTTAAATTAAGAAACAGCTGCCAGCTGGTGATGAGAAGTTTCGTAAATTGTCATAAATAGTTTTAAGTGTGAGTTCACATAGAGAATCTCTGCAGAATGCTAGCTTTTTAAATCAGGAAAAATAATATGAGGTAAAGGATGATTGCCTAATAAGTAGGAAATGCTGTGCAATAAGTCTTCACTGTTACTTTTCCAAAAGGATGAGGCCCACAGAATGTCATCCCATCCTACCTCCCCCCAGAAAAGAGGAGGAAACTATTTAGCACAAAACCTATGCAAGTGAAAAAAGCCCAAGTGGTCTGGAGGCTTTTGCAAGCAGAAGGCAAGGCAACTACCACCTAAGGTGCTGAAGTAAGGCAGGATGGCTTCAGAGTACAACTGCTTAGGTAGCACTCCATAAATGAATTCTCGTCTGAGAAAGGCAGGAACTGGGGTTAACTGTGGTTAGCCTGTGGTTAACTGGGGAAGAAACCCCAACTGAGCAGTGATACAAACCTCTCCCCAGCCACCTGGCTCTCTGGAGACCTTCATGCACCCACATTGTCGATGCAATTTCAGAACTGGATGCCTAAAAATGAGAGAAGGTCTAACACTCTTTACCAAGTCTTTCACCTCTGCTTACTGCTCTTTCCAGGCTGTAGGTGCTCGTGCTCCACCTCAGACATATGGGTGTGAGGCGATGGCCTGGGTGTGTTTTCCATCTCACAAAGCATGGAAAGGAGACTCTCATCACAAGGCAGAACTTCAGCCATCCTGATGGCGATGTGTCAGGGAAGAGCCCAGGAGAGGCAATGATCATCTGTCTGCTTTGCCCTCTGCATTAGGCCTGTCATGTGCTCCAGGATGTGAAACATGGGTGCACTGGTTCCAGTGCCAGTGAGTATGGGCCCCTTGGGGAGACCCCACCATTTCTATTTCTATTTCAGGCTCCATCCTCACCTGCAGGTCAGCAGGTCTTCCTTGATTCCAGTGTTACGGGATCTGGCATTCCCTACACAAATCACTGTGTTCCACAGTGGTGGAATGAACGCTGGTTTTTTAGAGGTTTAATGTGGTTTTGGTAAGAGTAAAGTAGGGGTGGGAATGAAAAGTTGACACGAGGGGGTACTTGCTTGCTTGAGTTCTGTAACCCACTGGTGTTAGCTCTGCACCTGAAAAACCATCTAAAAAGCACTGGCTCAGGGAGGCCGATTCATAAACAGCAGCTTTTGCTTGCCAAACCTCAGCTTCCAAAGCAAATTTCACCTTAACAAAAACAGTAATTTTTTTCGGGAAAATAGTGCTATCCATCATGATTGCTTTTGGCAAGCCTCACTAGCATTACAGTTGTTATTTAGAAACAGTGTTTGCCAACATGATACAGTTGTAGATTGTCTCTTTACTTCAAGGAGGGAACAGCTTTGAAATGGAAAATGAAGTTTGGCAAACTTTGGCAACTACTTCAACAGTTAATTATTACTGAAAACATTTTTTTTTTTTTTGCTTTGTAACTACTCTGTTTTCCATGAGAACTCCTGCTGAGCCAGCCCAGGCCCAGCAGACTTTCTGGTACCACTTCCATAAGCCACAGCAAAGCCTTGGTAAAGTATTAACACACATCTACAGCTGTCACCTAAGCGCTGACTGATTTAAAATAGATTATTCTTTGCATACTGAGCATTTGGCAGGCTGAACTGAGATGCTTAGATTATTTGATTGATTTTCATTTCTATGATAATCCCATGTTTGTTCAGCCTTGCCTCCTGCTTGATGCTAGGGACAGGTTTTTGGGCTCCAGAGTTTTCCCTTAGTCCCATCTGTATATTGTGCGTACAGGAGTTGGCATTGCAGTTTGGTTTGTTGCTTGGAGACAGCTGCAGGGACACAGGGTGGCATAAATCACACCTGACTGTTGCTAAGGAAATAAGACCATCCCTGCTTTTCCTTCAGGCCTTGTAATAAGAGAGACAAACAAAATTCATATTCAGGATATTTAAAATATTGCTTTAATTTAACAAAAGTGAAAAGGAAACTACATAATGCACATCTGTAACAGCTTTCCTGGGGAACAAATACTGCATTTGCTTTCTTCTGGAGGTGATTACTGGGAGCACAGGATTCAAACACATTGTGTGATGGAGGAGAATAATTAGACACAATCTGGATTTGGGGCATAAAAACTCTATAATAAACTTTTTGGAGGGTTTTTAAACTTGTAGAGCAGCGCCTGCTGCTCATCCTAATGTTTATGGAGTTTCAAAGCAACAAAACCAAGAAATTTTTACAAACTAAAGCTTGACTGCAAAAGTGAGAATTGAACTTGAGAAGCTACTTCTTCCTTTGGGAAGACCATAAATGATGAATTTGTCAGGCTAATGAAAAATTGTCCTCTTCAAGTTGTCCTTGAAAAGATGCTTATTAAAGAGTTAGCTAAGAAAAAGTATTTGGGGAACAAGAGAGAATTTCTGAACACATTTCTCAGTCTCTCCCAGCTATCCCTTACTCTTTTTTCCTGAGAGGAAACTGGGAAAAGGTGTGGGCATGAAGGCTGGTCAGATGGACTGATTGCTGCTCCTGGTCCCTCAGAGCAGCAGGCAGAGAATTCTGCTCTGAGTTATTCTCTCCCCTTGGTGAAAGTAGTGTGCAAATAGCTCCCTTTTCATAAACACGACTTCACAATGTGCAGAGTATGTTAGTAATTTTGCCCTTTTTCAAGTAAGACAAACTGTCTCATCTTTTATCCTTTACAAAACCCATGTAAGTCCCTAATCAGCGGCACTGCATACTGAATCTATGTGTTGCATCATGTTGGAAAACAAAGTTCATCACCACAGGGAAATACATCCTTAGAAATTTTACTCTTGAGAGGTATAAAGAGGTTTGGAGGTACCTAAAAATTTAGAGTTTGTTACCAGTATTGGCATTGATTTACAGGTCTCATAATTTCTTTATGTCTCATTTATTTATTTTGATTTATACAACCAATAAAGGAAGAATCTATCTCTGTTCCTAAGAATTCCTTGTAACTTTTGAGATTTGTCTTAAACTTCCCAAGCTTTACCAGACAAAGCACAAGGAACAACATTTATTCCCTCTTATGAATCTTTTAAAGACCCCAGCTTAAATGCACATTGTTTATCCTCTTGAGAAGTCCTGCCTTAAAAATTAAGGAAACAGAGCTGGGGTTTGGAGGCCTGACCAGAATACCTTTCTTTAGGCAAAACAAAAACTTCAAACAATACACAACTTTCCCAGCGATGCCTCCCCTCTGCTGCAGGGCAAAAGTAATAGTACAAATGACTGATGGTGGGTCTGGTGGTGTCTGATGGAGACTCAGGCAGGTGGTGGGTCCTGCAGCTTTCCCCTCCACGGGGGACTTTGGAGCTGTGGGAGCCACTGAGTTGAGCAGTAGAAATGCCAAAGCAAAAATCTTCCCAGGTTTTCACATACAGGCTTAACCACCTGAATACTAGTATGATAACTATTCCTTAAGGTTATTAATTTGTACTGCATTAGTGAGCAGAGGTCATGTCACTACGAACAGCTCCTGAGCTGAAGAAGGAAAGACAGTGAACTTCAAGGAGAGCACAAAGTGAGGAGAGAGCAAAGGAACTGTGGTCAGGGCAGTACAGAGTGTTGCAGAGTGTCTGCCTAACCATTTCAAGGTGTTTTGTAGGTGCTGTGCTGTAAGTGGATTAAAAGGAGAAAGTAAAAGAAAATACTGTTCTTTCTCCTTTCTCCTGCCCTCTTATCTCTCACAGACACAGGCAGTTTTAGCAGAGAGATTTATTGCCTTTTCATACTTATATTTTTAAATATTTTCTTTATGAATTATGTGTACATGAAATGTCAGAAGTTCCTTCTATGTCTGGCAAGACTTCCCTTTTTCAAGGATTGGGTGCACAGTAAAAGGATGTTCAGATTATTCCAATGTACTTTTGTGAGGATTTTTTTTTTTTTTCTGAAGGTATTATTCCTTGGTCGGCAAACCATTTATCCACTGCTGGCACACACACAGCTTCTGAAATACTTTGCTCTCAAATTTTTCTTAATTATCCTTCCTCATTGTCCTACAGCTCCTCTCTGTGCAGCGGAAAGTAGGTGGCACTTCAAATCAGTCTCAGCTGAACTTCTCTAACTTACTAAAAGTTGCTCAAACATCTTCTCCCAATGAAGAGAATTTTTAGAATATTTTATACTGAGACGTATTATACTGGAGGAGAGTTGGAGTGGTGACTAATAGCTATTCTTCTCTCAGAATGTTGAAATCCCTCTAGTGTGAGTGATGCAGCATGTCCCAGATGGAGTTCCAACTTCAAGTGTATGTGCACAAAGCACATTTCTCAGAACAGCTTTGCTTTTCCTGCAAGCAGAAGGGTTTCAAAGTACTTAATTTGCCTCCTGGGATGCCTTTAGTTTAGGGGATTAAGGACATCTGTCTCCACACAGGTCAAGAAAATCTTCAACCTGGGATCCCGAGTTTGTTTCCAGGGTAGAAGAATGATGCAGGAGATCAGTGTGTGTTTCAGACTCTCATTTGCAATGGAAAAAGTAGCTCCTGCTTTTCCTCCTCCTTCCACAACACTCTGGCTGTTTAACCAACAGAGTGACTTGAAAAGCTCTTGCTACATCCCAGGGAAAGCCAAAACAGTGCTCGTGAAGGCTGCCTCCCTCGTGTTCAGCACTGAGCCTCCCATTGACTTCAAAGGGGCGAGGATTTTACCCACTGTGTCTCCTCAGCCTGTGCATGATTCAAGTTGTTTATCATCCAGACCATTCACAAACCTCCTGCTGCCACTTCTTGTTCAGCAGTGGAAAATTCTTCCAAAAATGAAATTCTAAAAATGGGATCAAGTTTTGCCAGCTTTTTCACTTCATATGGCCATTGGAATAAAACACCAATGCTCCCATTTTTCAGCTGGCATATGCTTCACGTAACAGTGAGGAGATGTTATCGTTCTACCTTTACAATTTAGCTGTAGCTGAATATGCTGTATCATTTCCACACAAATATTTCCTACAAAACACTTATGCCCGAAATCAATGTACATTTTCTTCCATTCATAAATATGTATTTTCTGATTTCAATATGCTTATATATGTATATTTGCATAAATATCTTGATTTACATAGAGCTGCATCTCACCACACTTCAACCTGGGAAGAATATTGCTAAACCAAAAGGCTACTTAAAGACCTTAAAATTTAACCTCGCACTTAAAATTACACTAATTAACCCTACATAAATACTTTAAAATGCTCTGCCACTGCGCTTTGCTGAGGAAGACCTTTTCACTTATCCAGCAAGCAATGAAACTGAACACTGGTCTCCTCTAGAGCTTCTTTCTCTTCTCCACGTCCATCAGCACCTCATCCCTCTCAATATGCCCTTGCTTGCACTGGGGACAGCTGCTGTGGGCACAGCCCAGCCATCCCCTGGCTCTCCAGATCAAAGCTCTATGCCAGCCCCAGCGCCCTGCAAGCTTCCTCTGCACCACATTCCACCTACACTGGCATTCCCAGCACCGCTCCCGAGGACAGTTTAGCTTCATCCTCATGTAAGTGGTAAGTGGGCTTCGCAAAGCTGTGATTGCCACAAAGGAAACAACCCAGATCTCCCCTTGGATGAAAGCACACAGCAGGCACACTGTCCGGATTAATTTTCTGCTTCCCACAGCAGCAGAAACTGGAGACCTGTTGCTCTGCACCCAGAAGAAGGGGTATTTCAGTGAAGTTTGTATGTCTGTGTGTGGATCACTGCAGAATTCTTTGGCTCTTTGTTGCTTTCCCTGTGTGAGCTCCCACCGACCTCCACAGAGGCTGGGGGCGGCACGAGGAAGAGAAGATGCCGCACGTTACAGCATTACTGCTCTGACCTGATTTGCAAGTGCCACTTTGAATTTAGACTTCATTTTCTATGAGAAATCATTCTCCCTTGAAAAAATAAAGAAAAGAAAAGAAAAGAAAAGAAAAGAAAAGAAAAGAAAAGAAAAGAAAAGAAAAGAAAAGAAAAGAAAAGAAAAGAAAAGAAAAGAAAAGAAAAGAAAAGAAAAGAAAAGAAAAGAAAAGAAAAGAAAAGAAAAGAAAAGAGGTAAAAACGATGCTCTCTAGTGCTCACAGTTGTCTTGCAGGGATAAGGCATGAGCGGCTGCGCTCCAGCCTGGAGCTAGTCCTGCCAGGGAGGGCGCAAGCACTGCTTTTCGCTCCAGCTCCTCATCCCGTATTGCTCCATCCCTCCCACCGCGGTCCTGACGGGATCTGTCTCTCCCTGCCCCTGGCTTGACTGACTTAACGGCAAAAGGCAGCTTTTGAAGGGATGATTTTAACTTGTTCAGTGTGTGTTTTTCAACCGGGCTCCAGGTGTCAGGAAAATGCGACCAGACTTTAAGCTCTTGAATCCAAACAGCAGGTGGTGAAGCCCTCTTTGTTAGACGATGACCGTATGTCGGTGCTTCAGTAGACCAAGGTGTCACTCTGATTTCCAAGCTGGATATCCAATAAAAAATACTTAAAAGTGGGTAAAATGGGAAAATGCCGTTAAAATACTGTCAGGCTGTGAAGAGCACCGTACTAAAGCTGCAACCCTTGCGAGCTGCTGGAAGCGGGCAGCACATGCAGCATGTTGGAGGTGGCTTGCAGGGTCTCCTACCTGCTGGAGAGCAATGGGAGGAGGCTGGTTGCAGCCAGACTGCCCCTTCTGCCCTTTGCGCTGCTTTATGTTGCTTGCTGGTTAGTTGGGAGAAGTCTCTGATGGTCTTTTTAACCCTGGTCTTTCTCAAGAGACTTAGGCAAGTATTCTACAGCCTAGCAGCTGTGACTCTATATTGCAAAAAAATAATGAGTTTTAATCTTAAGAGATTGTAATTTTATTAGGAATTCCTCATACCTTTTATTCGCTCGGTGTCATACAGATCACTACATTTTCAAACTTAATTATCTTTATAATTCAAAGCTGCACTGCATTTAATGAAACTGGTTTTAACAAGTTTTCATTCTGGTCATGATGTACTGCAATTAGGGCTCAATCCTGTTGGCAGAAAATTCTTTCAGAAACTGATGCCTGATTTTCAAGCTCTATCTAGAAACATTTACAGCCTTTTGGAACGGTTCATTAGGTACAGTGTGCTCAGGCAATTAAGGTCTTAGGTGCATAATTCAATTTGCCATGTAGGTCAAGGGTGAGGCACCAATCCAAAGCAGAAGGAAGCAGAGCTGAGACCACAGGAATCGGGAGGAGTGGGACAGCAGAGGGACAGGCGTTCTCTGAAGGAAAAGCAAGACCAGGTCCTCCACCCCATCACCCCAGAGGATGGAGGTCCAGGGGCAGAGATAAACTTCAGAACTCAGTCTGGCCTCTTGGTGATACCACCAACTTTTGGTATCAACTTTCTCCATGACCTCAGGGGATTCTTTCTTAGTTGCCACCCACTCTTTCCATTGTCTAGTTCTGTATCTTTCTCTCTCAGCTCTTTTTCTTGGGCTGGGAGAATAAATATTCATGGTTTCAAGTAAGAAGCTTTATGTTGTTGCACAGGATATTACCTTTTGAGCAATGACAGCGTAGCATTCCTTAACACCCCGAGGTGGAGCGGGGCACACCACAGAAAAAATTACTTCCCATGATTAGTTGTCATCTCTGTTCCTCTAGCATCTCTCTTGACTTCTTCCTCTAACGCCAGGTGCACCACCCCATTCCTTGGTGCTGAGGTATCACTACCTTGCATCCTGTACTACGTGACCTGCAGATGCCAAGCTGGGCCAACTGCACCGCTTGCAGGGAGGGTGTGTAATTAAAAAGGAACATTACCTCTCTGACTGCAGCCTGTGAAATGTGGCTAGCAGACTGATTCGAGTAGTGTGCTAAAATCTCATTACTCCTGCTGAATACTTCCAGCCCCTTTTGGGAGCGCTTCATTACCATGCAAACAGCAAGAGCCTGTTGGGAAAGCCTCATCCAGGATGCAGAAATGCATCTTTCATCAAACGTGACGCCCGTTGCCAGGAGTGGAACTGACCACTGCTAACACTATGCAGCTCCTGTTGGAAACTCCCTGTGTCATCCATCATCCTTTCTACTTAAAAAGACTTTTCACCTCCAGTGGCTTAGGATATAAGCACAGTAGACGCATCAGCTATTAACCAACTGATACTAATTTTCCATCCAGGGGATCCAAATCCCACTGAATTCAGTGGAGAATTTCCATTATCTTCACTGATTTTGGACTATTCTCCAACCAACGCAGAAAAACATGTTTATTATTGCTTAATATTCGTTGCTTAAGCAGCCATTAACACATTTATTTGCTTTTACTATTTTCTTATTTAATGCAGTTCCCATTTCTGTTAACCTCTGTTAAATATTTCCTACAGAAGATGGATGGTTTGACTGATGTTTGCTCTTGTAAAAATAATCCTACAGCAGTGGGAACTACATCATAGTGCGTATGTGCTGCTCAGCCATAGACAAGATCAATTACAAGATGTAATTCTGAATATCTTGATGGTAAAGAAATATCTGTAAAATCCAGGAGTCCCTTTTTTATAGCACTTAAATTCCCTACTTTAAAAAATTAAAAAGCCCTTTACTATCTATTTAGAAATACTATTTACCTCTTCTCCCTCAGTTGCTAAATACCCTGCTGGGTAGGTCTGAGCTACATCCTAACTGGATGACACATACAAACTGATTGCATCTTCTATCTGCGGTGGCTCACTGTAAAACCCTGCAAGTGCTATCCTCTCCTGATTATCTCGCCCGTTTCATTCCTGCAACCTTTGGTGATTTTTCTGTGTATGGGTTTGTCTTTTCCTACCCCTATGTGCTAACATAATAAATATTGCCAGTGAAAACAGTTTTGGGTTTTTTCTTGCTTGGTTCTGTCTTGCATTTTAATAGTTTTTATTCTGCCTTGAACATTCTTAATTTGTCTATGCTGCCTGCAACCCTAAAGGTTAAGATTTCAGTACCCAGACAATCTGAATTCTTCTTGAGTATACTGTCCAACGTCTCATTGCCTTTTTAGTGAAGATTTTAGTGGGAAAATTTTCTATTCATGCGAAGGGCTCTGTTTTCTGACAAAACTATATAGTATCATGGGACTGATTGCCTTGAAAACTTTTCATTCTTTTCTGTAGCTGCTGGAAAACTTAAAAGTTAGAAATGGAGAGGTTGTTTTTTTTTTTTAACCAAAGGTAGATATTTTCATACTGAAAAAGCCTTTTGAGACCTCATCAACAGTACGTTGGTGACTAGCTCATTTAGCTCCTTTTATTTTATTTATTTTTTTTGTTAAAAAGCAGGTGTCCACCTTGACAATGTGCTAAAATTCAAATGCTTGAATCATGCTCTCTCTGCAAGTTCTATACCAAGCTGAATGT
>VZTM01014713.1:0-21701 GCA_013400555.1 Jacana jacana
ATTTATACTATATCAGCAAATCTGTTCAGAGACATTCTTTTCTACCTGTCTGCCTAAACCAGTGAGAAGTACAGAATCATTAAGACTCTTAACTTCTATAAAAAAAAAAAAATCTACCTGTAAAAGTTTCAGACCCTTTAAATGGACCATTTTTAGGCTTTACCAGCACTGATACCATCCACAAGTCATGAAAAGAGAACAGTTTTGCTTCCAGCATTAACACTTCAAACATGTATTGCTTTCAACCAATAGTTGGCTCTATTACACGGCAAAGATGCATGTTCATATGCATATAATTTAAACTAGTTCAGCCTAGATGGAAAAAACCATCTTCCTACACCCCAAAATGCTGACTGACCTTAGTGGCAGCATTATAAAATATAAAACTTTTTAACTAAAGAAAAAAAGAGGGTAAAGTATTTCTCAGATTTGAAAGGTGTTCTTTAGAATCATTTTTGAAAACCTGCACAAACTAATTTGTGATCCTCAATCCATATTCTCCAGCCAGTGGAAGGCTATACAGAACCTTAAGAGCAATGACAAGTCTCAAGAGGCCTCAGGTGCTTTTTTGCCATGCATGCCCTTTTGTATTTTCACTGCAGCTGCTGCTCCCACTCACAAACCAATCATAAGAACAAAGGGTGTTATGATGTGGCAATTACAGTGAGAGTGGAACTGTTTCCATAAAAATTACTAAGGTATTCCGTTTTTTTTTTATTCTCTCCTATTCTTCCCGCTGATACTGGTAAATACTCCTTCTAGTATTGTATTTTCCCTCAATTCTGAAACAGCTACCTTTCCAAAGGAACCCCAAGAAATCTTCAACAATCCTGAAATGCAAACATTTCATTTTAAGCTTTACCTTTTCCTGCCAATTTCTGCAAAAAGGTGCTCTAGCATTTCTCTTTGTGCACCAAAAGCAGTGTAGGTTTAGTTGGGATTTTCCTCTGCTGTTGCATGGAAGGTTTCTTTTTTGCATCAGAACTACAAGAAGTACGCCTCCATCCTCCCCTTATTTTGTAGATGCTTTGATGCCTGCTGTTTGCATTCCTCTCAGCTGAACCACGCCTAGCTTTTCTTTGCAGCTGACATGATCTCTATTCCACAAGTTTCAGATTAACTTCTTACACTTTATGTAACATCTGTTAATGATAATCAAAATCCATCTATCACAATCATCATTTTTGTGGACTCCACAATTCACAACTCTTTTCAGTCCAGTCACCGTAAAATTCAACTGACTGCTCCCTTTTATATACAACTTCACATCTCAACTTCAAACAATGTACAGAGGTTTTTTTTATTTTAGAATCCAGTTATGCTCCTTATTTTCAATATGCATTTTTTTTTCAAACTACCTCACTAAACATTTTCTCTTTGGTATGTTTTATACTTATTTGCTTCAAAGATACAGCATACATAGGTTTTCACTTATAGTCATGTTTGCATTTATGTATTTACATATGAAACTGCTTCAGACCTGACCTAGCCAATTCCTGTGCTTTGGAAAAAAGTGCCTATGTAGTAGTTCGTCATGAATGTCACCTCATAGACCCGTTAGCTTGGTTTTGTGAAAGGAGGCTTATTCAACACTCCTGTCTGAATATGTTTATTTTTGCATTTAATATGATCAGTTTCAGGTGTTTACCTGTCTGTCCCTCCCTCTTTTGAAAATAACTATGAACCCCCTACCCAATTCCAATAAATGTTACGGAGCAGAGTTATCATCATTATAAAATTACAAAGACATTTTTAAAATCTGCAGGATGTGTAGGAGAACAAGATCCTACTCATGTTCTATGCAGAAAATTGCTAAAACGGAGTTTATATGTACTCAACAAATTCACATGCTCGAGAGGTGTTGTGAACATTACAGATGCAGAAAAAGCTTTGATCGGAGCTTGCAACTTGTAAGACATCTGAGAATCAAACCACAACACAAATTCTTGGAAGCCAGTATTTGTAAGTTTCATTGCGTGTGGAATTACTTGCTATTTTGCTCTTTCTCTCTCATCATTTACATATTTACCATGATCTTGTTACTATATCATTTGATTCTGTGAAGCCTTATGGGTTTCAGTTTGTGAGAAAACATGGTACAAATTCAAATTCTGCTGCATTTGTATGAACAGATTTCTCCTCAAATGTCCCTGAGGCAAAGCATGCATTTTCATTAGAAGAAACACACTTGGACTGCATGCTAACATTGCCTTGCAAAATTTCTTCCAGACAACCAGTTTTGGAAAGCTTGGCTCAGCAAAGTATCCCTCATTTACACTTCTCACCCTAATAAAGGACTAAATAAAGGCAATTACCTCCAAAATCAGAGTAAGAGAAGATACATTAAAAGTTTACAGAACAGAAACAATTCCCAAATTGCATAGGAAAGAAAAAAGCCAATCAAGCCCAGGCATGTTTAGAATGTGGCTCCAAAAGAAGCAGCTTATCATTAATCCAAGTGTGGGAAAGGAAGATAAGNGTATCTCATCTAGAACATGCTAGATGATGTTACAGATACCACTGATTCTAAAATGAACTGTTGTTTGAGTCAAAGTTTTGCAGTCTCATTAGTTACAGTAGCTTATTATTAAAATAAATCTCAAAGAACTGATAAGAAAAAAGAATTAATTTCATTTTTCAGCAGCACTCGGCCCACATTTTTCAGACTGAGTATCTGCAAACTGCTCTGAAACCAATGATTTGGAAATAACTGGTGCGTCTCAGAAATAAGGCTTTTACTTTAATCTCATGCTGCCTTAGTCCTTGGGAGTAAAAAGACTGAGTCTACAAGTTACTGGATCAAGCATCCAAAACGATTAATGAGAAGCCATCCAAGAGAACATGCATTCTGATATATATTTTAAACATAGGGGAAGATTAGAAACCCATCATTAATAGACACCACTGTGCCATCCTGCATCCACACTTCATATTTAATGAAATCTCTGTGTCTAAAGTTTGTGGTTCTCCCCTCCAAAATTTTTGTACAGTGGTCTCCTTGGTATTGCCTCTGAATAAAGTATACATTTAGATTAGCTTTCTTTCAAATATCTACACGGTATTAATAAAGCATCCATCTCTAGATACATGGTATGTTCCAATACAGAAGCACAACTGAACCACGCTACCAGAAAAGTAAAAAAGTGGAAAAAAGGTTTTAGCAGAAAATTAACATAATACTCTTAGGACAAGTGAATACTACAGTTCAGTACTACCAGTGGAAAATATATTGATTTTTTACAGAAAAAAAACAACAACAGTATTACTTTTGCCAATTCAGCCAGAATTAAAATTAAAAGAGTAGATGTTTACATGAATAATGAGAATATCGACAGTTACATGAGCTGGAAGAGAATACTGTAAAGGCTATAACTCTTCATGCTCTGATATATAAAATAAGTCTAAATTCCAGGAATTAGGAAGATGTAATTATCCAATGAAAGATTCTTTGATTTTCCTGCAATGTTTTTCTAAAGTATTATCTGCAAGAGAATTCAGAGATAATTCTGAAGAAAGGGAAATGCCTATCTGAGTTTAAACTAACATTGCCTTCTTGCACTGCAAAAAAGTCTTTGACTAGTATTTTTGTTAGATCCAGCATCTTATGGATTTCCTGTATCACAACTGCAGCAACTCCAATGCAAGGACTTGTCAAAAATCAAGGAATCAAATGTTGAATTATTTCCATTTTATGATCATTTGTATATATGAGAGTTTGTACAGAACTTTAAGCAGTGGTTGGTTTTCCATATAAAGTGCATATATATTAAAAACCCCCACCCTGACCTTCTCTTCCATTTACTTAAAATGAGTGAGCCATTCAGAAAGAAAGCAAAAAAAATGTTGTGTAATTTAACTATGAGCGCTTTCATACCACATCTGACTGTACACTGTGATAACCAAAGACATGAATTGCCCACTGGCAATCAGAAACCAAAATATTTTAACATAAAAATGCTTGTTGAGAAATAGAAAATAACAAATACATTCGTAACAATCAATTCTTTCAATATTCAACATTCTAGAAAAGAGACTAGCACAGTAGTAAAAAAAAAAAATGGGTAAATTCACTTGATGACAAATACAAGAATTCATTGTGGACACCCAAATTTGTTTAAGCTTATGTCTGAAATGTCAGTGGGGTAAAGGCATGAGATTAATCTACAAAGGAAATTATTGGCTACAATTTCAGTATAAAAAAGCCACTAAAGGAAGATCAAATTCACTTCTAAGATTTCCAAATCTTTCAGACTAGAAGTGGTCTTACATATGAACTGCATCCCAGTTCTGTGTTTTGTAACTACTATGTTTTCAGTTAAGGACTTCTGTACATTTTATATATTTTGGAGTTTGGGGTTTTTTTGGGTTTTGGGTTTATTTTAGTAATCTGCTTGGAGAGTATAAAAATGGCATCAAGATTTATTCGGGGTTGCTTTATTTTGCCAAGGTTATTATAATTTGTTCACATAATAATTGAATGCATCTACACTGATTGAAATCATAAGAAAATAAAGAAGGATGTTATTTTATTTGCTAGCTGAATGTATTACCTCAATCAAAATTAAAAACAGCCATTAAAATAATTTCAAGTTTTTCTCCTGGAGAAACTGGCTGCCCACTATGGGACTGGAATACTCCACTGGGTAAAGAAGTGGCTGGAGGGCCGGGCCCAGAGAATGGTGGCAAATGGAGCTAAATCCAGTTGGCAGCCAGTCACAAATGGTGTCCCCAAGGGTTCAGTATTGGGCCAGTTCTGTATAACATCTTTCTCAATGATCTGGACAAGGGGATTGAGTGTACTCTAAGTAAGCTTGCAGACACCACCAAGTTGGGTGGGAATGTCAACATGCTTGAAGGTAGAAAGGCTTTGCAGAGGGATCTGGACAGGCTAGATAAATGGGCCAACGCCAATGGTATGAGGTTCAAGAAGGTCAAGTGCTGGGTCCAGCACTTGTGTCACAACAAACCCATGCAGCACTATAGGCTTGGGGAAGAGTGGCTGGAGAGCTGCCCAGAAGAAAAGGACCTGGGGTGTTGATCGACTGTCAGCTGAACATGACCCAGCAGTGTGCCCAGGTGGCCAAGAAAGCCAACAGCATCCTGGCTTGTGTCAGAAACAGCATGGCCAGCAGGAGTAGGGAAGTGATTGTGCCTCCATACTCAGCATTGGTGAGGCTCCGCCTCAAGTACTGTGTACAGTTTTGGGCCCCTTACCACAAAAAAAGGATTGAGGTGCTGGAGCAGGTCCAGAGAAGGGCAACGAAGCTGATGAGGCATCTGGAGAACAAGTCCTATGGGGTTGTTTAGCCTAAAGAAAAGGAGGCTGAGGGGAGACCTTGTCACTCTTGACAACTACCTGAAAGGAGGTTGTAAAGAGGTGGGGGTCGGTCTCTTCTCCCAAGTAACAGGCAATAGGACAAGAGAAAATGGCCTCAAGTTGTGCCATGGGATGTTTAGACTGGATATTAGGAAAGATTTTTACACTGAAAGGCTTATCAAGCATTGGGACAGGCTGCCTAGGGTTGAGTCACCATCCCAGGGGTGTTTAAAAGGTGGGTAGACATAGTGCTCAGAGATATGGGTTAGTGATGGTTTTTGTCATTGTTGATGGTTGGACTAGATGATCTGAAAGGTCCCTTCCAACCTAGGCAATTCTATAATTCTATGATTCTATGTAGTACCTTCATGTTAAAGTTGCTAAACCTATGGAAGTAAATTACAAAGTTGCTACTGACTAGCAGGACTGGGAATTCAGTCACAATGTATGATGGAGCCCCCTTATCACGGTAACTATAGCAATGTGACTATGCACATTAAAGTTAAGCAGGAAAGAAGTAAAAGATTCTCTGGGGCTTGCACGAATAATTGTGAAATAATCATCTCATATGCTCAGGTGATAAAAGAAGCTTTGGCACACTTTTCCTCCAATAAAATTAGCTTAATAGAAGTCAGAGATAACAGGATTCTCCTTTCACACCACTCTACCAACAGAGGCAGGTGTCTAGAATGGGAAAGCGGGAAGATTTCCTACTTGAGGGGAACAATCCTTACTATAAAATACTGATACTTTGCAAAGCTAGAGTATTGTCCTGATCCTGTCTTACTCCAAGATGTAAGTCTTACTAATACAAGTTATTACATAGATATCAATACATATAGATATTACTGAATGTGTCTTCTTTGCTGTTCAGGCAAATACTGGAAATGTACAGTTGCCTGGAATATCCTAACATTGTGTATTCCTGATATGCCTACTGTAATTATGCAGACCAGTTTTACTGAAACAGTTCTGGTCTACACTGAAATCAATGTGGACATATAGTGTGAGCACATATCTCTCAGAAATATAGCAATCCTATGTCAGAGGAATCATAGGATCAATATTTATTACTGCAGGGGATGTAGTATGCTGTATTCCTGAAGCAGTTGATATATACAAGAGAAAAGTATCTCTGTGGGGGTTTACCCTGCTGAGTCAAACTGAAAACCTTTACAATTCTCCACATACACAGACCTCTGGGATCTGCCTCCTTTCAGAAAATTTCATCTTCTGTAGTTGATTACATATTTAGCTGTTCTAAGGATGTATTTTCTAGGCTTTGGGAAAACTCACTTTGCACTATCTGAACACTGTGTAAGAGCTGTTATGTACAGTCATCCAGTCATTCCCACTTTGCAGTTTTTGCCACAGGTATGTTGTTTTTATAAATGTTGTTCTGTATGCAAATAAAATAATCTTATAAAATAATACAGAAAATGTATGACATGAAAAAGAATTAGAAATCACAAGAAATGGAGCTGTCTATAACTAGGCCATCCTGCTGTACTTTCTCCACTTGGTAATAGTTCATTAGTTTTTAGGTAATCTGCTAGCAAATTTCAATAATCCTTCCCTCACATTGAAAATAGGAATGACACAGAATGCTTTATTTTTTGGATAATTGGATAACTTTTTCCCTGTAGAGTCTCAAAATGGAACATAGCTAATTAATTATATACTGTTACGGTCTTAGTTTGGGTAAGATAATTTCACCACTAGTTTGTAACCCAAATAACCCCAACTGCAATGCTATCCCTAGAATGGGTTAACAATTCCAGATGTGTTAGCAACAGTTTGTTACAGTGGGTGCCAAGATGGAAAATGAAAAGGATTGACCAACTCAAATAAACAATGCAATTGAAGAACAATTCCGAGCTCAGCAGGGAGCTGAAAATCTATTCCAAATGCTGCTCCCATTACATGTTGCTTAAATACTCTCCAAAACTATGCTTTGCAAGCCCATGGCAACATAGGCTGTGTAACACTTTTATAAAACATCAATGATAAAATTTTATAATATTAAATACAAAAAGTTTGATACTGAGTTGTGATCTGCAAGAAATTTTTAGTGATAACTATTTTTTGTTATCTGAACTCCGCAGAAACCTGAGCACTCTGCAAACTCAAAAGATAACAGAAATTTTCTCTAAATAGTTGAATACGCAAGTTAGAGAAATTGGAAATGGTGTGTTGAATTCCATTTCTTCTGACTTGGTGATTACAGTTTGTCTTTGTATCTCTCTTACTATCTTGTCTTTCTGAGATCCTTTCTCACTCTTGTCTTATCACTGTCAATAAGCACTCTGAATTAACTTATATTCAACTCTTGACTATTTCCACTACTTCAAAGGTTATCATTATCTAGGCCTAAAGCTGGCCTTAGTTGTTGCAGGCTTGTACCAACAGTTACAATGTGAACATACCTTGAGTTTCAGGGTAGTTCCTTAAGACAAAGTAATTAAAATGTAACAATTTGAAGACCAGGTGATCATTTGAAACAGAATTATATTAATGGGGGAAAAAAGCAATTAAATATTTGTACTGAAATGAGTTTTCCATCTTACGAATGGTTTTCTATGATTTTTTCTCTCAAAGCCTCTTCAGAATCATAATCAATAAAAGGATGAATGCTTCTGTCTCACAGCAAGGAAGCAAAAGGTTTTATGCAATCCTTATTCTAAGGTAAGAGTAATAATAAAGTTTTTCTTTTAGACATACATATTATAGAAGATTCTGAAGTCTAATTTGGAATGTATTAAACTGATAAAACAAGGAATGATGGCTTCCAATTGGAAGAGGAGGGATTTAGATAAGATACTAGGAAGACGTTCTTTCCTGTGACGGTGGTGTGACACTGGAACAGGTTGCCCAGGGAAGTTGTGGATGCCCCATCCTTGGAGGTGTTCAAGACTGGGCTGCATGAGAACAGGACATAGCCGGTTGCAATAACGATCCCCTGATGTATAAATGCTCTACATTTATTGATGTATAAACACTACAAATTAACTGAAACAATCAAATTCAGTATTCCTGCCCCATGAGTGGAATACCAGCTGTAGGACACTGACTAGGAGTCCAAGATGACTGATGTGAACCTTTTTGCTGTAGTTCTCTCTTTGCCCCCTCCTATGGCCTTCCTTCAAAATGCATCAGAAGAAATTAACTGTTACTTTAGCTTTGAACTACTTCAAGCACACACAGAACAAACAATATTCCCACCTGGCACATGAAATGAGCTTATGTCAAACTCTAAGTAGCATAGGCATTAGAGGCAAGTGTACGAGAAAAACAAACAAACAAACAAACAAAACAGTTACAAAGAAAAGCTCCATTTTCAATGGCAGATGATATTTTTGTTTCTAATTTTAGAGAATGCTAAAGTTTGAGAAGGTCTAGCAGTGGATTACAGTCCAAAGAAATGCTACAGACTCGCTTGGATTCAGTTCTGCTAGTCATGGTAACTAAGAACTGAATTTGGCCCATAACTCCTCCAGTGTGTTTCTCATTCTGGGAAATGTGTGTCTAAACTTTGTAGTTACAAAATATTTTCATGTGGTTGTAAGAAATTGTCAGTAGGTTTTAATGTCTGGCAAAATCAAATTATACTTGCATTAGAATAAGCAGATCTATTTTATAAAACAATATTAGGATCATATTGCTGCTAAAGGAAAACAATCCCTTGAACAAGAAAAGAAAAGTGCTAAAGTAGTGTAGGACACAGAACTGACTTCCTTGTATTTGTAAGAAAATGAAGGAAAAATATTGCTGAGTTCATTCAGAGGCTAGTTTCTATATTGTAGGTATTTTGGAATCCTGTAGTGAAATCTCTCTTTGGGAATTGCACTACTCCTCTGTCCAGCACTCAAAGTTTATTAAAGTTTTGTGGGAAAAGAGACGTTTGGCAGCATCCCAGTCCATAAAGGTCTGAGAATGATGTGCCAGGAAGACTTGGGAGGCCTAGAAAGCCACTTTAAAATATGGAAAAGCTTTTTTTTTTTTTTCTTTTCCAGAGGCCCAGTTCAAGGGGTTTGAGTCTGTTTCATGATTTTTCTAAGCTCCAGCAAAAAAGCGAGAAATTTGTTACAGGCACCCAAACCCCCTCTAATGTTATGTTTAAACAGTGCTGCTTTAGAAAAGGGATAGCTTTGCTTTTATGGTTTTTCATGGTTATTGAAAAACTCTTTTTCCTGCTAATAGCTATCTATTTGCAGATACATAGAAATGTATTTAGTGTGAAGATTATCTTCCAGTCACATTACTGTTTACATGCTGGCAGGGATCAAAGTCTATTTTCATCTTCACAGCTCTTCATGTTTCTTTATACCAACATTCCTCACAAAGTGAAAACTTAGTCTTTACAGTTTTGTTCCATGATGACTGCCTAGTCAATGCACAAGCTGTTACAAATATTTTTGCTAAACATATCCATGCAAGGATAAAAGCAAAATCATGAATGTATTCTGGAAAGAAAAGCCTATTTACTTACCTTTTTTCTTCTTTTTAGCAGTCTTTTCATCCACTTAACAGACCACATCTCAGAGCATTTGAATTTAAATCACTATAAAATTCCTTTTAATTAATTTGTTTTAAAGTTTTGAGGCAGGTACATACTTGGCAGAAATAGCAGCTTTGGCAAATCACAGGAGAAATGCATGAATTTTAGGTATAATAGGTACTATACAAGAAACTTCTTCCATTGATACTTGGAGTCCAATTCTGATTTAATTAATATCAACAAAGATTTTTTCTTTTAACTACTGAAGAAAAAGAGAAGAGTCAAACTACGTTTTATATCTGGTCATTTTAAGAACTGACCACAAGCATGGAGAGAAATAAAGCAAGCAAGCAAGATTCTGTTCATTGTATCGTTATCTGACAGATCCCTATTTCTGAATATAGCACAGGTCTAGAAGAAGACAAAGCACTGCACTCCTATGTATCACACCACCTGATTTTCATCTTCCTTGTTTGCATATTTGAATCCCGAATTTAGTCTTTATGCAACGCATGCAGGAAAGGTTTTGGATTTGGTATACCCACAAAAGTCATCATGTTGTACAGGGAGCAGACTAATGTAAGCAGGCACTCACTAAAGAGCTCTCTGCCCTGGGTTCTAGTCTCAATCCTGCCATTATTTTTGCACTTATCCAGGACTGATTATTTTCCTATTTTCTGTAAAATTTGACAGCAGATCCTCTTTCTCGCCAATGTGCCATAACTGCAAGACTTAAATGCTGATGGTGAATAGTGAATATCTTCTTTGGAAAGTGAAATTGAAGATGTGAGAATCCTTCCTACATTCTAAAAAGTCTGCTGCCTGCTCACTCAAGCATGGTCCAAAGGAGGGATTGAGTCCTTTCAGACAGACAAGGGAATTGAACCTGGATCTCATCCACATTTCTGTCTGTTTTAAGCACTGAGCTGCAGTCTGAAGGGAAACAGATTTTTCCACTGCAGGGCCAGCTGTTGCTGCAAGGTCCTGGCCTACTAAGCATTTTCAGAGCTCACCTCCTGGATTAAATTCTCCAGGGAGACATGCAGAGGAATGCGTTATTTCTGGACACCTACTGGGCATTAGCCTGAGTTAATTACTAGGCTGCTCAGTCCTGTTAAGGCTTATCTACCTTTGAGAACATGAGTAAGCACTGCTGGAGTACTTTATGCACATCATAATAAAAAATGCTTGAGCTTCCAATCAAATTTAGGCACGTCCAGGGTTACGTGGAAGATGCATAAACACTTTTAGGACTGCAACTTTGACCCAGGGCATCTGAATTCCTCCTTTTTGAGCATCGGGTGCTTACATCCTTCTTTGGACCTCATCCCAGATTAGAATCAACTGCTCAGAAATAATCATAATATCTGCATAATGCTGATTTTCAGAACGATTTATAAATATTAAGTAATTAATCTTCATATTGCCCCTGGACAAATATTTCCATTTTACATATATAAAAAATTGTGATAAATTGCCATAGGCTACAACTGAATCAGAATCAGAATTAGAATGGAGGAATTCATGGCTTTCAGACTAGAACTCAGTTCATGCCTTTCAGATGAAAGGAAAAAGATAAAATTTTACTCTTCAGAAGCAAGAGTTTCTATGCTGACATGGTTTAATTGACCAAGGACTTTTTCTTTTATAGTGGTTTACATTGTGGGGTGTTTTTCCAAAGAATACAAAACACTTTGCAGCACTACCATTCAATTCTGGTAGACTATTAACAACACTGATAGGTAAATAACTGAGAAAGCTTGATCAAAACTTTTATTTAGTAAACTTCGGATTTTGAGTGGTGTTAGAAAGAATGATTGGAAATACTATATTTAATATTATATAAGTTTGATGCAACAGTTAGACAATCACTCAAATTAAATAAAAGGCTTATTAGATCACTTAATCACTACCAATAACAGCATTGTCTATACTACATAAACATTGAAGTATTTTAGGAATCTTTAACACCTTATGCCCCTGCTATGTTTTTAAAGATGGAAAATCCAGAAGAAATAAACCAAAAAATAACAAAGGTAGGACGCTTTCTCCCTGCCTTGCTGAAGGCATTCTGTAATTCTGGATGCCTGTGAGAATTGTTGCTGGCTTGAAAGGATTGCCAGCTACCAATCCCTTCACATCATATTCTTGGCCTGAACAGTTGAAATAGATCCTTTTGTAAGTTCTTGTGTTCTCTTGCATGGCTTACCAATCTAATTTCTACATACACAACTTAAATAGTATGTTAGCCACTATAAAGTGGCAAGTGTTGGAAAATCACAATATATGAAAAAATTTCTAGGCCAAAGTACTATAACTGATAAAACAAGTCAGTATTACTGAAACGACAAATTGCAAGCTTTAACAACCATGCTTCAAGTATTTCCATCATAGCAATTTTCAGAACTCTACATAGAATCATAGAATGGTCCAGGCCAGAAGGGACTTCTAGGGTCATCTAGTCTGACCTCCCCACAGTCAGCAGGGGACCCCCAACTAGACCAAGTTGCCCAGGCCCTCATCAAGCCTCATCTTGAATATCTCCAGGGAAGGGGTCTCAACCACCTCCCTGGGCAACCTGTTCCAGTGGTCCACCACCCTCATGGTAAAGAACCTTTTCCTAATATCCAATCTAAATCTGCTCTTCTCCAGCTTGAAGCCATTGCCCCTCATCCTGTCACTGCAGGCCTTTGTAAACAGACCCTCCCCAGCCTTCCTGTTGGCCCCCTTCAGGTACTGGAAGGTTGCTATTAGGTTTCCCAGGAGCCTCCTCTTCTCCAGGCTGAACAACCCCAGCTCCCTCAGCCTGTCCTCATAGCAAAGGTGCTCCAAACCCCTAATCATTTTCATGGCCCTCCTCTGGACCCGCTCCATCAGGTCCATGTCCTTCCTCTATTGAGGGCTCCAGACCTGCACACAGTACTCCAGGTGAGGTCTCACCAGAGCAGTGACAGAATCACCTCTCTGGATCTGCTGGCAACACATCTTTTGATGCAGCCCAGGATGTGATTGTTCTTCTGGGCTGCAAGTGCACACTGCCTGCTCATGTCCAGCTTCTCATCCATCAGCACCCCCAAGTCCCTTTCCTCAGGGCTGCTTTCTAATACCTTACTCATCTCCTAGTCTGTATTGATATGGGGATTTTTCCAGTCCAGGTGCAGAACCCTGCACTTGTTCTTGTTAAACATAGTTTTACAACCAGTATTTCAGTATATGAGTTTAAATCCACAAATCTTAGTTAAACGGTTTGATACATGTTTATGCTTACAACAAGCAAAAGAAGACCAACACAAGTATTTTGTTATAGAACACAATATTTTTTTTTGTGTAAAGATGCTGCATGTATTGCACATATGATATGCACAAGGTCTTACTACAGAGACTATGCTTTGCAACAATACACATGATTTTCAGAAATAAAAGTTCTGATTTAAGATATACAATACATTTAAAATAAGTAAACTCTCACTTCAAGTATGTCTGCTAAGGATACTTGTGTGATAGGAAAATTTTCATTCAAATCATTCAAATACCCCATTCTTTCCCTTAAAAAATCCTGTATTTTCTACTTCTTTTCTGAAATCTGGAAACTAGAATACTTGGGGTTATGTTTACACCATACTTGAGAATTTTGAAACTTGTCTCATAAATTCAAGGGCTTCAATTTTAGGCCGACAGCACATCCTAGTGGTTACTGTCAGTGTTTAAGAGGCATTCGTACAATGCCATTAATAATATGCTTTAATTTTTGACCCTAAAATGGTCAGGCAGTTGGACTAGAAGATTGTTGTAGGTCCCTTCCAGGTGAAATCTAATCTATTCTATTCACCCGCTGAACATCTGCTACTGCTGTGGCAGTACTAATCAGAAGGAAGCACACTTTTGCAGCAGAACCTGATACCATGAAGGAGGATCACGAAAGTTGATCCTCCCAAATTGGTTTTCCCTCACATTTGGGTTCATGTATTTCTTTCCCCTTCTTGAATTCCTTCTTGAATTACCTTATTGTAGGGTAATTTTAATGCCTGATGTATTTTTGGTATTTTGTTCATGGTTAAAATGCTTAGAATCGTATTATATGGGAGAAACAAATTTTATACTACTAATATACGAGTTCTCCAAAGGTTCAAAAATCAGAACTCAGTTAAAAGGATCCCCAGTTTTCAATTGCACATCATGATCTTCTGCTGCCTGTCTCATGTTCAGTATGGTAGTGGCAATGCTAACATCTCAATTTGGCTGAGATGAAAACTTTCCCAGCAATAGTCCCTGTGCCCCACCTACAGGCAAGCCTATCCTTTCCTATAATGCTGAGGAACACATGCAGGTCCCACATATTCTCTCCTAAGAAGGGGAGTGAAAGAAAAGCACAGTTCCAGCAGTCAAAATTCTGTCCCAGCAATCCCAGATGGTTATGCATACAGTGTTTTAAAGTTGTAGCTGCAAGGTAAGAGATCACAGGGAGATTTTTTGATCACAGTTTACAAACGTTTTCTGAACGAGCATTGACAGTGGCTGTAACAGCAGGTGCAACCTAAGCAACAGTACTGCCTGCTTCTCTACCAGACCAGATAATTTACTGGAGTAACTTACATGCCATAGTTTGGGAATCCTTGTTATAAACAAAACCTCAACAGTAACAAAGCGAGTTCTCAATAAAAATCTGCTAATTTTTTCTCAACAGAAAGGCATATAACAGGTAAAGATGAAAAGATTATTTGTGGGTAATGCTATTTAATATAAATGAATATATTTTTATGCTTAATGAAAACAGTTGTGGTCGAAAAGGACCTCTGGTCATGGTCCACATGACAGTTTTCTTTCTTCGGAGGTGATGAGTATGGCAGAGGTTTGTTTGTATGATCTTTGTCAGAGCTGAAAAACTTTGTTATAGAAAATGTGTTAAGCAGCATGTTTTCTAACATATTATGCCACCATATTATTCTGGTGTGTATCTTATGCCTGAGAGAGCCATAATCATAATGGATGAGGTTGGAAGGGCCATATGGAGGTCATCTGTTCCAATCCCCCTGCTCAAGCAGGGCTACCTAGAGGTGGCTGCTCAGGACTGCGTCCAGTTAGGTCCTGATTATCTCCAAGGATGGAGACTCCACAACGTTTCTGGGCAACCTCTTCCAGTGCTCACTCATTCTCACATTAAAGGAGTACTTCCTCAACAAATCATACCAAACAGTCTTCTTTGTTACAGAACACATTCCAAAAATCTATGACTTTTAATTTGTCCTGCATCTGGAGCATGGACTTTTACATATATTGGCTCAGCTAAAATGGAATCTAAATTTTGTTTATTCTTTACTGCGTCACATCTGATGAAATTTTGGAAAGATATTTGTATTACAGAATTCTACAAGGGGATCCTTCCTTTGAGAGTGGTCAGAAGACTTCATAATAATCTTGCTACATATTCTAACATTTGGCATGCATCCTTTCTTCTAAGGAGCTGTGTTTGAGGGTTATTCACACTTGATTATTTCATGTTCACTACTTTGTACTACACAGCACCTACTGTTACATTGCTTAATATATTTTGAGATATCATACATAAAAGAAAAGAGTAAAACTATCAGTGCTTTGCCAAGCAGAGACAGATGTCCATTAATTCCACTCACTGCAACAGGAGGTCATGTTTTAAACTGCCAAATAGCCTAGTGGCAGTAGGTAGCTAACAAGTCCCCAGATAGCTAACATGCAAAATATGAGTAACCATGAAAACAAAGAAGCTGCATCTTAAGTTACCACCCAAACTGCTAGTTATAGATGCTTCTGGATCTGAACAACATATATTCTCTTCAGTGATCATCCACAAAAGAACTAAGGGAGTCATCAGAATATGATGGCAGCATTTCCATAACAAAGATTAATTTCTTAGAACTAATGACAGCCCTGTGACAGAAAAATGATGATGGAAAGAAAAAAAAGAAATTAAATTGAGTTTTAACAAAGTGAAACAAAAATGCTCTAGAATGTTTACCAGTGTGAGTAAGCACCAGTGTGGAGTGTGAACTAATCAGCTCTATACTGTTGGATGCACACCTCAGATAGGTGACAGTAATATCACCAGGGGAAATCTGTGATTTTCACTGTATGAGAATATGAGTTTAATCCTTACTGCCCATCCCACAATTCAATTCTGATCAGGCAAGATGGACAGTCCACTTATCACTAAGGATCTGCACTTGCATAATACAAAGTAAGAAGTAAAAATAAGGAAACCAATGAAAGTAATGACATATAAATAAAAATATAATTCATGAATAATATATACTACATATTTTTCCAACTGCAATTATAAAATAGTCTATTTTCTTTGCCATTTTAATTTAGTAAATTATTTATAGGGTTTCGTATACTAAGGAATAATCCCCGTTTATTATGTTTTGACATAATTCTCTTTTAAATAAATTTGAAATTCATGAGAGCAGAATGTACATAATGATTGACATCAACAATTCACATCTGTCTTTCCAGCAGTGGAGAATGATGCTAGTACAGCTGTTACCTCCAAGTTCTAGGGACTAGCTTTGTTACTCTTCTCTACTATTAGAAGCTTTAATACTTAGTGAAGATGAACTCTGTTGCTTTGCTTTTTAGCAATACTTCACATGTAGCCTCTTGCTGAAAACAAGGAAGTTTGTGCGTATTCTGGAGACAGAATTAATCCTGCACAGTGCTGCTAGTTCACTGACAACCCATACTACACTTGGGAAAGTGATCCCTTCTCTTATGTGTCAATTCCAACTTTTTCACTGCACAATACTTTGAAAAATGATACATTCATGAACATGAATCTGTGTGTGAGGATGAGATTTCACAGTTGTTTCCTGTGTTACTGAAACACGACTAAAGAACAAGAATATTTTTAACTACCAGCGCACAAGAATGCTACAGTTTGAGGGCCATATTGTTATTAATGTTTAATTGTTTGCTTCTGTTATAAAATCACTTTGGTCTATGAAGTTATTTTGGAAGAAATGTTTTTTGACAATGGAAGCTTGGCACAACAAAGACAGAAATGCCCCCAGTTCTTTTAAAAGACAAGAGCAGTGAAAAGGGGATTTCCTAACAAAAGATTTTCTAACAGAAAGCTAGAGTCTGTACTATCAGGAGAGTTCCTCTTCTAATCAAAACCTAGAATTTGTCCGGCATGAAATGTAAGATTTCCAATAAGAACCTTTGTTAGTGGAGATCACCGAAACTAATGTTTCAGTGCTCATGTACACGCAATTCCTATTGCCACAGTTTGAGCACACCAGCTCTCTACATCAAAAGTAACAGAATATAATCCTTATCTTTGTAGCAAATATGTACTCATTTATCATGTTTCCTTTAAGTCTTCTCTAAACACACTTATTTTAGTCTTTCCTCAAAGTGTCTGCATTTTTAACTTCTGATCATGCTGGTTGCTTCTCAGCAGACACACCTTTCCTTTGGGGTTGTTGGGTTTTTTTTGGGTTTTGTTTTTTTTTTGGATTTTTGTTTTTTTTTGGGGGGTGGGGGTGGTTCGGGTTTTTTTGTTTTGTTTTGTTTTGTTTTGTTGTTTTTTTTCTTTTTTTTTTTTTGTCATGCACAATTTTCCAGTTAAGCCTTTAGCTATGCTAAATAAAACAGAATGATTGTTTTACTTCTCCTATGAAAGATATTTTTATTTCCATATTATAGTATAGTGAGTATAGTGATGGCATTTTCCAAAGTTGTTTGAGCATTACTGGCTCCCATATTTTTACTTGAACTGGTGGAAAACCTGCTTTTCTTCTAGATTGTTAAATTACCATAAACCCTTCAGATTTATGGTAAAAAACAGCACTCTATTTTGATTTTTTTTTTTGGTAGAAAAACTTTCAAAAGTATTCAAAACAACCTATTTGCAGAAGTGCATTCCGTTAACCTTTTTTGAGGATTTATATTTACTTACATATTTACAATATGGCTTTACATAAGAACTGCTACTGGAGAAGGGTATCCAATTTAATAACCTTACTACCTTTCTTGTGTACATTCAGACTAGTACATCAATCCCCTAGGGAATCACAGGAAATCAAAAACAACAGGGTTGGAAAGATTTATTAGGATTTCTATTCCAATGTTATTCTAATGAAATATTAATTAAAACCAGTCTACATTGATGGGCCAGTGAATATGCTTGTGATGAGCAGTACAAGTAAAGCGAGGTTCATTTCCTTCAGGAGGATAGAGATCAGCATTAGTTTGGCTGTTCCCTCTTTACTAGCCTCCACAAAACTTAATGGAACGTCTTTTGGCATTTGAGACTTTGATCCTTGACCCCGATTTGGCTAAAAGTGGCCAAAAGATCCAAGTTCATTAAAGGGGAAGGGCAGATGGGCAACCATATGACACAACCATGTTAAACTTTGCTGTCTAAGAAATCTAACTATAAAGAGACCAGACTTGTTTCAGCAAAGATGGCTACTTTGGAGTCAGAGGCAAAGACACAAAATATGAGTAGATGAAAAAGGACTGGATAAGCTCAAAGCAATGATTTTAAATCTGTGAAGTGTTTGAGTTCTCCTCAATAATTATTTTTTGGGGCCAGTAAATGCTGAAGAAATGTTAAAAGTTCTACAAATGAGGAAAGAATGAGTATCAAAAATATCACTACAAAACCAACTTGCAGCTTGATATTTGTAGGGAGGTATATCAAAAAACAAACACAAACCAGCATTTGACCTTCAATGAACTAAAGTACACGTGGAATTAAAAAAATTCCTGTACTTTTATAACATATTATGTTTATTCATTAATGATGTAAAATGTTTTCTCTTATTTTGGGTATTTTCAGTATGGAAAAGTTACCATCGTTTTTATTTCCAGTACTCATCTATTTGTGTTGTCTGCTTTTCTGGAAAGGCTGGAAATATTTGGACTTGTGTGTGTTAGATCTTTGAGAAAGGTATTTGCATTTACATACTTCATTTTATTATTGACTGAGCTTTTAGCTTCTCATTGATCTACTACTTGTACCATCTTGTCAAGAATGGGTTATTTACAAAGAAAAAGGTGACCAGAATAGGTACCTTAATACTGATTTGCTAATGCAATATAGAAATATAGTATTTCACCTCAAAACAGTATAGGAAGAACAGTTCTCTAGTGCCAGTATCAATGAATGAGATGCTGTTCACAAATCTGCCATAAGCTCAAGCAAATCACTTACCTCCACTGAATTTTTCTTATATCTGTAACACAGAGATGATCTTTCAGTTCCCCTAAAACATTTCTTATCCTTAAACTTCAATTTACTAACTGGTAGAAAATGGTATAAATGGCAATAGGGGTGTCAGGCTTTTTACTTGATGGTGTCATGGTTTAATCCTAACTGGGAACCAGGACCACACAGACATTCACTCCCTCCCCTCCCCTACAATGAGATAGGGGAAGAGAATACAGAAAAAAAATTAAACCTTGTGGGCTGAGGTACAGTTTTATAGAACTGTAACAGAAGAGAAGATAATAATAACGATAGTGATAAAAGAACATACAAAATCAGTGATGCAATACAATTGCTCTCTACCCAATGATCGGTTGTCCAGTCTGTCCCAAGCAGTGACCATGGATTCCTACTCCCTGGCCAACCCCCATTTATACACGGAGCATGAAATTCATGGTATGGAATATTCCTTTGGCCAGCTCATCCTGGCTATGCTCCATCTTGACTTCTATGGGAAGCTGAGAGTCATTGACCTAATATAAGCATTACCTAGCAACAACTAAACCAACACGTTATCAACATTATTCTCATATTAAATCCAACACACAGCAGTTACTAGGAACAAAATTAATTTTATTCCAGCTGAAACCAGGACAGGTGATCCAAGGTGCTGCTGAGATGACTAATTCAGACTACCCTTCTAAGGTCTACGTAACAGTGGAAAAGGGAAGTACCAGACTAAATAAAATAGATTATATGCAGGTATAAAAGGAAGGGCCTCATAGTTTTCCCTCATTTATTGTAGAGGAACCTACCAGTTATCAAGGATATCAAGAATATCTGAAGTTGCTTTGCCTCCTAAGACATTGGACAAAGAAGGAAAATTTAACAACTCATCACAATCTGTTTCTGGCTAAACCAGTATAATTCAGCTGTTGACTTGTGGGCTGAGTTCAGCCTCATCGATGGTTCTTTGGGAGGAGACAGGGAAGAGTTGCTTTGGCAGTTCACAGTAGCTAGAAAACTGGACACTGCCTTCTGAGATGAGCTGCTGCTTCATGCACTCACATTGCCCTGTGAACTATTAGATGCCACATTATCACAGCATATGAAGGGCAAAAGAGATCTCACAAACAGGAATCTGGCCTCACTCTGCTGATTATGTCACTCTTGGATAAGCAGTCTGACAAGTTTGGGGACTTTACTAAGTAGGAAATTTCCTTTCTGAAAGGAACACTGTACATACATCCAATGAAAATATGTTTCCAGTCATTTCCACAATACAGAGACAGCAACTATTAAAAAAAAACAACAGTCACTTGACTCTCTGAATAAAGGTCTGCACAATTGGTAACAATAAAGGAAAGCCTGGGCAAACAATTGCAACGCAGAGGGGTTTAAAAAAAAAAAAAAAAAAAAAAGAAAAAAAACAGGGCTNNAGGAACAAGAACAGGCAGGAACTTAGCTAAAGAAAGAAAAAAAAAGAGACCCCAGCTACTGTTCCTTAGTACCTCTTACTCTAGTTTCTTCCAGCATATGCTTCTCAGTCATGCCTCAAACTGAAAACTGAATTTGCCTCCTCCCAAGAATTTACAGCTGCAGCTCCTTGGATATTTGGCAGAGTATGGTCCTCCTGTAGTTAAGCACCTGAGACCCTGTGTTTCGTTAGTGGAGTTACCCAGATAACTGGCATTTTGGCAGTTCTTACAAGGCACTTTTTATTTATTTTTTTTTGCTTTAGCAAAGTCCAGCAAATCCTTGAAATTTAATACATATTTCACATTTTTCATATGTTCACTGGAGTCTTCATGCCACAACCTGTCATCCATTCTTGGAATTGTTTAGTATGTCTCTACACCAGATTGCTTACTCTGGCTCGCTCTCAGGTGAGCATCCATAGAGGCTTTTTACACAGGACCCTGTTTATAGAGGCTTTGACAGGCTGTGAAACTATAAAAATTCTCTCTCTTAATTTAAATTCCTGCCCTTTCTGCCTGTCCACGCAGTTCCTAACACTGATCTCGTTCGCTCCAGCTCTCGTTAGCATCCACAGGCCCGGTACGACTCGCTGTTTCCACACTCCTCCGCCGTGACGCGCACCCACGATCCTCTCAGGCTGTGGTTCCCTCAGGAAAGGCTCCCTGCCACCTCCCTCAGCTGCTCGTTAATTAACTACTTCCACCGGGAAGGAGGTGGGGAATCAGGAGAAGCTTCTCCCTCTGCCGCCGGGAAGGAGCGACCGAGCTGAAGAGCGGCGCGGAGCCGCGTTACTAACGGCTGGGCGGGCGCGCGCACGCGCAGCCGTCAGCCGCCGCCGAAATAACGGTCTCCGCACGCGCAGGCTGCGCGAGCCCGGGATCAACCGCCAACCTCTCCGCCGCGCGGGGGAGACCGTGGCCAGGGGACGAGGGAGGTGTAGGAGAACCGGCGGAAAATAAACGGCACGCCCCAGCTTCCGGGGAGGGCACAGCCGTGCCGTTATCAGCCCATTGTCCCCGGCGCCGGCCCGCGCTGGGGCGGGGCAAGCTACAATAGGCAGGGCGAGCAGCCAATCGACGCGGTGGCTGAGCGTTGGGGCGGGGCGGCCGGAAGCGTTGCCAGACGGAAGTGCCGCGGGGGGTGTGTGTGCGGGGTGGTGCCGGGCTGGGAGCGGGACCGGGACCGGGCGGGGAGCGGGACCGGGACCGGGACCGGGACCG
>VZTM01014713.1:30444-58769 GCA_013400555.1 Jacana jacana
GTAAGTTTCAGGTGTGATAGGTGTAAGAAAGGGGTGTCCTTTTTGTTGTGTGGTGTGTTTGGGTTTTTTTGTGATTTCTGATTTTTTTTTCCCAATAGAAAGACAGAATTTTATTTATTAAAGCTAACAATGCCCATGCAAACTCTTATAAAACAAAGGCTGATGTTCTAATTTAACATCATTTTAGTGTTGACGTGTTCAACAGCCCTGGTATAGTGCCGGAAGTATTGAAAAGTATTTTCATTTGGCGTAATTGTAGGAAGGACGGTTTTGGGCCAGCCGAGGAAGATGTTTTTTCCTGAGGATCATGAACAAAACGAGCATACAAGTTTACTGTCTTCGTCTACTCAAGACCCAATTTCTGATGCTTCTTCAATGCCATCTTCACCTATGGGTCATTATCAGGGGTTTGGACACACTGTGACACCTCTCACAACACCAACAACAGCCCCTGCAGTTGATGGCATTTATAACACTACTGCTACTCGAGACTCTGAGGAGTCACCTGAACTAGAGCACAATTTATCAGAGAAAGCTTTGGATAAAAGTTAGACTCACCTTTTCTTTGGACGTGTCAAGGAGTCTGCTGTATACTTGTCACGCACCTTCTGTTAACGTGTTCCAGTAGTGATGAAAGACAAAAAGCTTGGAAAAGCTACTGCGCAGACTGGAAGAGAGTATGGCTGTAACTGACACCTGGATTCTGACTCGATAATGGATGTGAGTACCCCGTGAGTATAAAACACGCACATAAAAGTTTCTGCATACATTTAAGAATCAACTCCTTAAACTGCTAAACACACATCATGTCAAAACTGCACTGACTTATTAATACAAAAGAAACATTTGAAGAAAATGCTCTGTTCTCCTAAGGGTGAAGCGTAAGTACTACCAGCGATGGGAAAACTTAATTTCAAGAATGTAATTTGAGGAGGGCAGTAGCAGAAAGTGTTTGTATTAGCTTTGGTTGTCCTCCTAATGACGGTAACTTCCACATCCCAGTGCTGAATGGGGTATGGATGAAACAGTAGCTGCTGTACAGATGGTATCTTCTTCCCTTCCCTGCATAGCTAAATAAAACCCCTTCATGAAGATAGTTATTACAGAGCATCAGTAAAGAATCTATACAGAGAAAGCATTCCCTACAGGCCTTGCTACAAAATTCCATGCTCAGAACATACGGTTGGCATATCTGTTGTCTTTGTAGCTCTTAATTTGCAATATGTCTCTTACATAAAGAAGAGACAGCCAGGGTGATAGGTTTTGGAATAATACGTTACACTTGAATACCTTTTTCCTGTCCTTCTAAAATAAGAATAACGGTTACTACTTATTCTGGGTGGAGGGGAATAAAGGATGTCAATGGAAGTAAAAAGCAAAACTGATTTCGTTATTTTGGGCTGCAATAAATTCTTTAACAATTGAGGTTTTTTTAAGCTGTTAAAGCAAGATATCTTGATGATGTGTCTGTAGTAATTTGTATTCCTAAATTTGTGTGTGTGTGTGATTAGTGTATTATGCTTCTAGTATAGCCTGGTTTCAAATATAATAGTTGAGTATTTATTATTTTTTTCACCCACCACCCCAGAAGAGACCTTTGCACAGGTAAAACTAAGTAGCTAGTCCAATACTGGAGTTACTAGCATTAGATTTCAAACCAGGAAGTAGTACAGCTCTGTCAAATTGTTATTTTGTGAAAACTGACAAAATCAGAAGGGTATTGTTTTTATGCTGTTACCAGATTTTTACTACTGTTGCATGTTTGCAATCTGACAAAAAAACCTCTCCAACAAAAAGAAGGTCAGAACACTGACCTTTTAAGTGACATCTGAAGGTTCTTTTTCAGGTTTGTTAGCATTTACAGGGTAAATGTTTAACTTCTGGCTGTCACAGTAAACTCATTTAAGTGCTTTTTTTGCAGTACTAGTGTGATGTACATATTGCGCCTTACTCACTAGGCTGCAGATTTTATAGTTGACTGTACTTGCTGTATCTGAATTTAGTGGGAAAACGCAAATCTTAATTTTCAATTTGCCAACTCATTGCCTTTGTTGTAAATAATCAATTAAAGATTTTATTTAAATGGTTCATCTTCTCTCAATTGGATTTATTGCTATGGTACTTCAGAGCGTGAAGGACACATGAAGGCAGCTGTCCTTTTCATGGAAGGAGGGGCTCTTCAATACAACTTGTACAAGAGTTTGTGTTTTCTGTATTTTAAGGGTTGTACTGAAAAGGTAATTCTTATTTGAGCTTATGAAGAATCAGAATCTACTTATATATATTTGATTTGAGGTATTTTTTTCCATGTAATGGCCATATTCTACAAGAAAACAACTTGTGAAAGCGCACGACACCCAGGGACTCCAGCGCCCACTTTGCCAATATTAGAAATAATCTGATTTTCTGCATGTGAAATGTATGCTGAGAAGATGATCAGAGGGCTGGCACACCCCTCCTATCAAAACAAGCTGAGACAGTTGGGGTTGTTCAGCCTGGAGAAGAGAAAGGTTCTGGGAGACCTTATAGCAGCCTTTTGGTACCTGAAGGGAGCCTCCAGGAGAGATGGGGAGGGATGTTTGCAAAGGCACGTAGCAGCAGGGCAAAGGGCAATGGTTTTATACCAGAGCAGGGTAGGTTTAGATTAGACATTAAGAAACTCTTTACAGTGAGGGTGGTGAGACATGAACAGGTCACCCAGAGAGACAGTAGACGCCCCGTCCCTGGAGACTTTCAAGGTCAGGCTTGATGAGGCTCTGAGCAATCTGACCTCATTAAAGATGTCCCTGTTTACTGCAAGGGGGTTGGACTAGATGACCTTTAAATGTCCCTTCCCACCCAACATATTCTGTGATTCTGTGTATGCAGGTAAAAAGGGGCAATGGAAGAAGTAATATCTGAAGGGTCAAGAGCTGCTGGAAGTAGCTGCTGTGCTCTGCCTTTCTAAAAATCTCACAATGAGGACTTTGTAATGCTGGAAGTTGTGTCTGTTTGGTGGAAAAGTCAGGTCAGGCACTTTGATAGGAAAAGCTAGTTAATTGTCTTGGTTGCTTTTTTCCACAGCATTTCTGCAAAGCTGTTAAGTTTTTTATCACTCAGACACCTGCCTTGCCTTTAGAAAACTACACCAGGAGTCATGAAGTTTATTTGCAAATGAACATTTTATATTCATATATAAATCTTTGTAAGACTGCTCTTGCCTTAATGCACTGCTTCAAAACTCAGTACTGGTCACCTTCAGCCCTTTACTTAGTCTCATTGAGTAAGTATCATTAAGGAGTATGCCCTTAATTTTTTCTTTAAATCATTTTACTGTCTTACTAATAAGCTTAATAAATAAGTCCACCATTATTACAGAATCATCAGGGTTGGAAAGGAGCTCTGAGATCGAGTCTGACCATACACACACAAAACCCCCTTCAATCTCAGCCACTAGAGCATACCCTGAAGTGCCACATCTACACGTGTCTTAAATACCTCCAGGGATGGTGACTCAGCCACCTCCCTGGGCAGGCCATTCCCGTGCCTGACCACTCTTCAGTAAAGTAATTCTTCCTAATATCCAGTCTAAGCCTCCACTGCTGCAACTTCAGACCATTTCCTCTGGGCCTGTCATTATTCACTTGGGAGAAGAGGCCAGCGCCCACCTCTCTACAAGCTCCTTTCAGGTAGCTGTAGAGGGCAATAAGATCTCCCCTCAGCCTCCTCTACTGCAAACTAACCATGCCTAGTTCCCTCAGCCTCTCCTCATATGACTTATCCTCTAGACCCCTCACAAACTTGGTAGTTCTCCTCTGGACACGCTCCACCACTTCAGTGTCCTTCTTGTAATGAGTGGCCCAGAACTGAACACAGCACTCAAAGTGAGGCCTCACCAGAGCTGAGCACAGGGGAACAATTACTTCCCTACTCCTCCTGCCCATGCTATTCCTGATACAGGCCAGGATGCTGTTGGCCTGGGCACATTGCTGGCTCATGTTCAGCCCGCTGTCCACCAGCACCCTCAGGTCCTTTTCCACTGGGTAGCTTTGCAGCCACTCTTGCCCAAGCCTGTAGCATGGCCTGGAGGTGGTATAGCCAAAATGCAGGACCTGGCACTTGGGGATTCTAAGAAGTTTACTAACTTTACCTTCTACTTGAAGGTAGAAGTATACAAGAATCAACTTGAGTTATTCAAGCGCTCCTTTACAACTTCTTATAATTATTTATGTGTACCACTAATGTGTGATACTGCAACTGGAACGGTGTTACAATCCCTGCTGCAGTGCTAACATCTCAATACACTTCAGTAGTATGCTCTGGCAACTGAGCAGTGGAACTACAGTTTAAGAAACAAGGACTCTATCTTGAACAGCCACAACTGTTTATTTCTGGTACAAGCACCCGGATGCTTCTCCTCTTAGTAGAGATGATAGGGTAGCAAGAGAAGACAATGCCTCCCCTAACTGCTTCGTCAGATACCCTTCAAGTGCAGGTTTTAGTCCATCAATGGACTGACTAAAAGCAAGTATTAAAGCAACAAGATAGCCTTTTTGACCCGTAGCTAGAATTTAGACTTTAATATAAATTAACACCAGTGATGTTATGAACAGTCAATTGATGCATAGGTAATTAACCACAAATCAGCTTATACATGACATTCTTCACCGTTTAACTGTAATGCTGATATTGCTTTTATGGTGTTGGACATCAAGCTGAAGTTCATCTCCAACCTGAACTTGGATGGGCTCATCAAGAACAACTGCAGCTTGTTTCCAGTGTGAGAACTCATCAGATGTATTCAAGCTATGGTCTTCATCTAGATGTATGTGATACCAGAAGGGAATGGCAGTGACTTGGCCAGACTTACAGATTTGTACCTAAAAATATTTAAAATATGAATGTAATTAGTTATGCCCATTTCAAAGAAAATAAAGTAGCTCAAAGCATTCCAATCCATTTCAGAGATAAGTGCAGACAAGTCAATGCTGTACTGACATTTTCAGCCAAGGTGAACAACGAACAAACAGCTCTGCAGAAGAGCAGTTCAGCACACTTCCAACTTTCCGCCTACAGAACTCACCTTCACTTCTCTGCTGGAGCTGTTCAGCAGAGGGTTCATGAGATCCAGCCTCAAAAGCTCCACTGGCTTGCTCAAGGGTAGACACGGTAGCGTAGAGAGATCCAAATACACACGAACAGGTACCTAAGAGTATATACCATAACTTAAGGCAAAAACAGCCATTCAAATGTGAGAAGTTAGAGATAATCATCTTGCAAAAATTTCTATTAATTACTGTAATGCCTGTAAGAGACAGCCAAAATGCAAAATATACCCTTCTAATCCCTTTTGAAATGTGACTGTTGGGATACAGGGTGATGGAGACCATAACAGCGCAGTCACTCTTCTGTACAGTAACAGTATGTCTTTCATTACTCAGACAAAACTTCTCCCACACCAGTTCTAAAACAAATGTTACTTCTTTTAGTTTATCTCAAGGACCCTGTCGGGTCACATAAACCTCTCTTGATAACTTCAACAACATAGAAAACGATTCAGCTCTGCAGTTTTCTTGCAGTTTACACCAAAGCTAAGCAGCTGGACAGCTGCACACTTTGGAACTGTGCCTGGAAGACAACCACCAATTTCATACCTTGAACTGGTTGATAAAAGGGGCTATATTAAGTCCAAGAGTTGGCTCTGTTCCTTGAACAGCACTCTCCAGTAACAGAGACTCTGATTCTACAAGCATCCCATATATCAACACATACTGTGGGAAAATCTTTCCTCCACTGTGAAGTAAACATCTGTAAAATGAGAGAGATTTCACCCCTAAAGCATATCCAATTCCACAGCGATGAAAGAACATTAACCACATTTAAGAACTAGTTCTTCCTCTGAAGTCAAGTGCTCATAAGCATTTGAGTGTGATCCCATTTGACCAGGAAAACTTGTCTCATAATACTAAAACTATTGGAATGAAGTAATCTTTTCTCAGTATTTGAAACAGTGGTATTTCAAGATGAAGCATCTAATAGTGAAGGACTGGCAGAAATGCTTACTAAAACTGGGAAGTCAGGAAATACATACTGTTGGGGTCACTGGTTAAGGAGGCAGCATACCCATAGGGAAACAAAACCTGGTGGGAATTTAAGTCACCCTTCTTCAAGTGAGTAACTACAGTTGACAGCAATACAGGAGACAGCATATTTTCCTAAAAAACTACCAAAGCCTTGCTTGGCTACAGAAGATCACACTGCTGAGAGCAGCGCAATATCAAACACATCCAATTCAATACAGATTGCTTTAAGTTTCTTTTTCCTATAGAAAACCTATCCAGAAAAGAGGTCTGCTAAGTAGCGTGCCATTAGATGTATTTTCACACCAACAGAGTTTGAGTCTGCATATGACATTTGTTCTTAGAGCAAAAATTCTTTCATGTCTCCCAGAGATTTGTGCAGAAAACTTAGAAAAGGTAATGAACATAAATAATCTGGAATATTCTGCCATCGCTAAACATGAACAGAGAAGGTTCCCTAGCAGCACATGGGGGTAATCCCATTTCATATTTACCTTGTTTTTGCTGTTCCCATTATTCTAGTTCTTCTGCTCTGCACTCCGTCCCACCCCTCCTGCCACGGGTAACAGCTACCTTTGTTGCTGCCCCCTGGCTGGCAACACCCTGTGTTGCTCTTTTAGTGGTACCAGCTTGTTCCAGCAACAGTTTGACGTGTACATGAATCTGGGTTTTTTTAACCTTGCACTAAAAGCTACCTTGGCTATAACTAAGATGCTGGCTATCACGGGAACTCCTGAAAAACCAAGCAAAAAGTTCTTCCATTCACATTCTTGCATTCAAAATATAAAGAAGCCTATAAAAGTGAAATAGTGACACCATTTTTTTTTCCTTTTTAAAAAACACACATGTATGCAATGGTCACACCAGAAACATTCTGGGAGGTTCAGTCTGTTCACAAAACAAGCCTTTTCTAATCTACAGAAGCAAGACGACAGTAATTTTGTAATTAGAAGGAATAATTTAAAAAGATTTCAGATAATTATGGATTCATAGGAATATTTTTGTCCGTTTATACTGTACCTGGATATTGCAGCCTTTTCCATCACTTCCTGCTGGATTAAACCTGATGTCTCTACAACATCCAAGATAATAATACTCCACAATTTGTCTGATTTGGGTCTCTGCAGCACCACACTTTCATCTTCTAAGTGACTGAGCCAGAATTCTAATGTATCCTTAGGAAAATTGTTAGCTTCTGAAATTACACTGAGTGCTGCCTGGTGCTGTTCTTTCTCAACAGAACTGTAGGCTCTAACTAGTCCAAGTTTGCCAGCTATAACTGGCAGGATGGAGAAGCCCTCAGACACATCTAAAATGTACAAAGGATCAGGAACCACATCTAGAGTGCTCTTGATCTGGCTCTCTTGGAGGTCCATCCCACTGGCATGTCCATCAATATCCATGGACTGCAAGTCCTTACGTGGATTTAATGACAACAGCACTTTTCCCATGGCAGCTTTAAAGCATTCGTGGTACGGGACGTTGTTCAGCAGGGCTATCTCTGTGGATTCCAACACACACACTTGACCATCGCCATCCTGTTTGTTAGTTGTCTGAAGACCAGCCAGAGCATTACATAATTCAGCCTCATTGCCCAGACTCAGGGTGTCATCTCTGTCACTGATGTCCATCCCACACTCTGAAGTCAAAGAAGAAATCTTTTGAATCTTCAAGTAGCAGTCATGGCAGCAAACTTCCATCAACACAGTATCTCCAGTCTTCACAGAATAATCTTGGCAAAACAGCACCAAAAGAGTCCCATCAGTTATTTTACAGCAGGTATCAGTGAAGCAGCCATACAGTGCTTATAAAAAAACCAATCAACCAACTCCCCTGCCCCCAAAACCCAAGAAGAGCATTGCCTCGTTTCTTCATTACTTATTACTAGCGGGTGTGAAAGAACTGTTCTAGCCTGTAGTTCAAAGTTGAAATTTGCAACTATGTGTTAACACTTGCCGTAAACAGTCTCACACTAGGCAAGATGCATTTATTCTCAAAATAAGCCTTTCTATGATTTAATAGGCTCTGCCATCAATTTCTGGTCAAGAAACTGCTTTTGCTTTAAAATGCTAAATATATATGCATTTTAATACCTCCCATAGGCAAAGGTAAATTTGTAGTTACATGGAAAGCAATAGTCACAGTTTAGAAAGGGTAAGCTGTTCAGAATAAATTCTACTGGAACATTTATGGTATACAGCTTAAGACAGCTTTTGGATCCTCTCTGTATGTTCTAAGAAAGTAAATCCACTGATACACACTAGAATTAAAAAAACCCAAAAAACCAAACACCTGCTACAGTTTGACAAACATTTCTTTCAATGGCAACAGAGGCTGCAACTATCTCTTCCCTCTCCTACACTTTCAGCTGAACCACTCTATGGCACAGCTGCCCCTGCTGCCTATCCATACTAAGTTAGGAGGCGCTGTGGACTCCCTCGAGGGTAGAGGCCTTACAGAGAGATTTGGCTGGGCAACTACCAACTCTACAAAAGTTAACAAGAGCAAGCACCAGATTCTCCACCTGGGCTGAGATAATCCCGGTTATACATCCAATTTGGAGGATGAGATGCTGGAGAGCAGTCCCACAGAAAGAAGTTTGGGTGGTTGGCAAATACAAGTCAACAGCATGTCCCAACCGCAAAAAGGGCCAACTGTGTCCTGGGGTGCATTAGGAGGAGCATAGCTAGCCAGCTGAGGGATGTGACTGTCTCACTCTGCACTGGTGCAACCCCACCTCCAGCACCATATGCAGTTTTGGGGGCCTCAATGTAAGAAGGACATCACACTTTTAAGAGTGTGTCCAGAGAAGGGTGAAGAGGGTGAAAGGCCTCAAGGGTGAGACTTAGGTGGAGTGGCTGAAGTTACTTGGTTGAGCTTGGAGAAGGCTGAAGGGTGCCCCATCACAGCCTACAACTTCCTCACAGTGGGGCAACATAGAGGTAGGTGCCGATCTCCTCTCACTGGTGACCAGCAATAGGACACAAGGAAATGGAATGAAGCTGCAGCATGGGAAGTTCAGTTTTGACATTAGAAAAAGGCTTTTCACTGAAACTGTGGTTGGTCATCAGACCAGGGTGCCCATGGAAGTGGTCACTGCACCAAATCTCTCAGAGTTCAAATACTATCTGGACAATGGTCTTAGTCACGTGGATTAGTTTTAGGTAGTCCTGAGAGAAGAAGGAAGTTGGACTCAATGTTCATTATGGGTCCCTTGAGATATTCTAAGATTATGGAAAACAGGTGAATGGAGAGTAGAGGCTGCTGGAAATGACACTGTTCCTGTGTGTAGGTGTGTGTGTAACAGTATTCAAGTTGAGTCCACAATGGAAGTGAGGGGTGTGCAGGAAAGGTTATTTTTGGTCTTCGGGCACCAGCAGCTAGCAATTACTACCTCATTGCCCCCACCTCCCTTTCAAAAGTCACATCTTGACTAAGTTGAGCCAATTAGCAGCCCCACTTTTTGCAATTGCTCGACAATGCATTTATTTCAGTACAGAAACAAACCAACTTAATGAAAAGGACCTACTTAAGATCTGGGAGAATGCTTGATCTGCTTCATAGCAGAGTCACATGAACAAGACCTGTGCTCCACAGTCCGTAAACGTGCTCAGGAACCACCACACAGCCACTTGCTGTTCTTGCTGTTGAACCTTTCCTAAACCCATTTGGTTGCCACTTCCTAATCTCCAAAATAGCTCAAGACCAAAAAGGAACCGAGTTAACATACTGCAACAAGAAAATCCACAGGACGTACCACGGAGGCCCTGCACAGGGTAGACTGCCTGTTCCCAGCAAGTTTCCTCACTGGGACTTGTAGACAGCGTTTGCTCGTCATCAAGCTGTAGTACAAACCACACCACAATAGCATCTAGTATTCCTCCTTCAGTGACTGGCAGGCTGAGCTTCCAGGGCTTTCTAGCTGCAAGGCTTTTCAGCTCCTGACCAAAGTGGAAAGAGACAAAAAGCGTGAGAGCGTTTCTTTCCATAAATAAAAGATGCTTTTTATTACACTCACTAAGTCTCTCAAATTTCTGCAGCAATCCATGAGGGCACACAACAGAAACCCACAGTAAACAAGCTGCTACAACACCAGTTATCAGTACTCACCAGCACAGGAACTGACTTCCCACATGCAAGAGCTGTTTTGCACATGACCATCCTGTGCCCATCAGACATTACAGCAAACACATAACTAAAACCGTATGTATTAAAAAACACTGAAAACTGCAAAAAAGGCTTTTAACTGGCAAGGCTTGCCTTATGAGAGTAAACAGAGCCCTTCTTCCGGGTTGGATTCAAGCCAATGCTTAGGTACATACTTTACTTAAAAGCCTGCATTCAATCAGTTCTAGAAATACAGTATATAAGCACTGAATTCACTTGAACACAGGTTTGGCAAAATCATTACAAAAACAGTAAGTCAAACATCTTTGAGGATATTTTCTCTGCTACCTGGGCTTTGTGGAAAAGCTCAGGCAGGTACAATTTCACTATTGGGAAGAACCAAGATCTGCCCTAAAGGGATCAGGTTATAAATTCTCCGATGCTCCTAAAACATTGAGTATGCAACAGGAATTAGGTCTTTTTCCATGTACAATTTATTTTTCTCACCTTCTGCTACCAACATTGATGAACATAAAATGCCCAGCTCTAACATAGCTAGTTCTGGCATAAACCAAGTAGCAGTAGGTCCATCACAAGGGACCAAACATTAAGTCATGACCTTTCTATTTAGTAACACAAAGGCTTGCCTAAGCATTTATCAGCTTCCTGATCTGCTAATGTCCACATATCTCCTCTCTAAGTTTCAATCTTAAAATACACAGGCAAAAGAAAATTCCACTCTAAGAGTAGCTCCCCCACACTGCATTTTTTATTATTTCCCTTTTTATTCTCATCCTGTCTTCTCCAAGAATTGGTCTACCCCTCTTCTCACAATTGAGAGATGTCTGGACAATGAATTACTGGATGCTAATAAAGTTCATAATGAGATCTCACTCCTCTTTAATAAAAACACATCGCTGCTAGTCTTTTTTTCCATACATCCTCAACTGGAGAAAAAGGAGAAAGAAAGAAAAAAAAAAAGGTAGTAAGTTGAAGCTTTGCTGGCAGTAAGCCCCTTGAAACAAGACCGCAAGAGCACAAGCATGTGTCCTGTTTCTCAGTTTCTGCACAGTTATAGATGTTCAGAAGTGTATTTTATATTAACAATATTCTTCCCTATTATTCCTTAAAAGCAGCAGGCCCAAGGTTCTCATCCACTAGTTCAGTAACTGTAGTGCTACATCCCTATCTTGTGGCACACAACACTTAAAACCCACTTGAAGACAGTTATTCCATCCTTCTCCACTTTCTACCATGCCACTTATTCTGTATTTATTCCCCACATCTGTCCACTGCATGAAACTTTTATTATTTACGACAACTACAGTCTCAAACAGCCCTAACACATCAGGATGCCACTTTATCAACCACAGTAGTTAGACTGCTTTATTTTCCTTGCTATGATGCAGGAGTAGGTACAAAATTACATTATGCCACATATATCCTCTGAATAAAAAAAAAAAAAAAAAACAACACAACTTGCATTTAAAAAAATCAAAGGAAAAACTACAGAAAAAATGCAGTTATCATGTTTCCTATGTCTTAATCCATAATTTCTCAAATATTCCACCCAATAGTTTCTCATAAAAATTAGAAAGAGCCAGTATCTCTAATTGTTGGCAAGAGCCCAGTTCCTCTAGGGCCTGAAAGTGAGACTGAGCTTTAATTACTGGCTGCTGCAGTAAACACTCACCTCCACTCCCAGTGGCACGGATCTGCTGCCAAGAAACATGCACACAGGACACAGGTAGTACGTACCTGGCTAGGTGCAACTCTCTGCAGCCTGTAATTATAGCCACATCTCATTCCCCTGCCTGGAAGCAACTGGGCTGCTGCTAATAAAAGCAGTAATAAAGTAATCGGCATAAAACTCAGCTGCATTTTTTTTTTTTCCTTAAATTTTGACTTCTTATTACTATTTCTCTGATCCGTATTGATGTATTTGAGGCCTCCTACAACTCAGTGTGAGAAATACTGTTGCACCTTATTTTAAGTCTTTTTCTCAGTTCTGTCAGTTTAGGTCTGGATAGTCAGTGTAAGCACCTAAGTGCAAAATCCCTCTCATCCTTTGAAATACGAGTTTAGAAAATGGGTCTTCAAAATTACCTTACTAGTGCAAAGTGACTTCATACTTGAATTTCAATCTTCAGTAGGTAATTCTGCTACTGTCTGTAAGTATAGCAGGGTTTTTTATTCCAACAGAAGCACAGACAATTTTTCTTTTTTAGTTTTTAGCTGCACAGATTGAACGTCCAGGTATGGCCATGACAAAACCAAACAGACAAAACTAAAAAAAAAAAACCAAAACAAAACCCAACCCCCAGGTTGAAATTAACCTGAGTGTTTGGAACTGCCATATTTGTTCAATTAAAAGTTACAACACCCAGTAACCAGTGACTCCCAATAAATTGATTGCATCTCTTCCCTTTGACCCCACTTATCATGTCTTACCATTTCATGACAGACTCGTGCCCTTAGTCTAACTGAAACTTCAAAGCTGAAACACGGTTTAAAGAGTAACACTGTTTTTTCACTCTTTAAAATTATCTTTACATCTCCAGCAGGCAGATGCTTAAGAGTAGGTATCTCGGACGACAGCAACAGTTTCTTATTGATGCTAGAAGCAGAAGCAACATTGGGTCACAGAGAAATCTCTCCCAGTAGTATACTGAAGAGCCTTGTCTTATTTCATTTCTCATCTCAGGATGTCAGACAAGCCAACTAGGAAAAAAACTATTGATTCAGAAACACTGGAATTCCTGGCCAAGCAGTAGCCAAGAATAATTTCATTTATATAACAGAATCTATTTTTAGCTCTGACTCAACACTAACTCCTCAGCACAGGTCAATGAGCATGAAACACACCAGAGATCAAATGTACCATCTTTTAGCATGCTCAGCTGTGACTGGCTGAGGTCCTTGCCTTACAGTTCAGGCCTACTTAATATATGCATACAAATGTATTTTGTGCAAAATACACAAAATATGCTACCATATTGTAGAATGCCATATTACAGAAATATCATCAGATACCAAAGGAGCTGAAGGATGAAGTTGACTTGACTAAATACAGTAATTTCTTCATCTCCCCTCTCTTTAACACTTAGGCATCAGCACTTACAGGCATTTTAATACTTTCTTTCTCTTTTGTCTTCAAGAGTTTCTTGCAGACTCTGACTTCAGAGGGAAAAATTAAGTCAGCTTCACAACTGCAGAAATCATTAAGAAAGGTTGATTGCGTTCTTTCTCCCCCTCCCTGCTCTGAGGCTGGCAGTTGTTTGAACCCTTGGTGAGCTAATTTAGTTCCCTAAACTATGTCAAACAAACAAAAAACTCCACCTTCAAAAACTCACAGACTGTGATCTGATGACTCACATCACCACACAACCAAACAATTATCACAACCAGCAGAGGATTTCAGTTCAGCCCTGTCAACTTTGCACTTGAGAACTCTGAAATTGAACCCGGAAACCAAATAAGATACAGGGCTCTCATTCATAAACAGATTACTTATGAAGGACATGAAAAAAATCAATTATTACCTGCAGATTGTTGAAATCGACTGTCATTACTTGACAGGGTTCTGTCAGAGGTGTGTAACCTCCAGGAATACGACTGAGCTTCTCGGTGGTGTAAGGTTCAACAGTTTCCTCTGAACCAGCAGAATTGTATGTTGGACTAAAGAACTGTACTGAATTTGGCAGGCAGACACCAGCAACTTCTTGCGTTCTCACTCTAGGAGTAAAGGGGAAAAAAAAAAAAGGAAGAAATGAAACCACAATTTACCAAAGAAACCCAAAGGAAATTTGTCCCAGGCTCAGTATTTTTAAATGCACAAAGTCTAAGAATAGAAAGTCTAAAAAATAACAAAAACCCCACAAAATTCTTCTGTTACTTTCAGAGCAGTTCTAAAGCAAGACATCTCTTTCAAGAATTAGAATTGAATGATGTCACTAGATACAGAGGAAAATTCCAGTATGTCCTTTGTCAAGGGCCACAGACTTTTGCCCTTGTAAGTACCATAAGTACAACTGCTCGAGTCTTGACAGAGAACTAGAAAGAAGAACATGCCCTGAGATAATAAGAACAAATAAAGCTTTTCTGCTGCTGCATTAGCTAGATAACAAAAGGTGTTTCTTTCAGGTGAACAGAATAGTCAAAACAAAGGTAAATAGCTATGCAATAAGAAAATTCATTTTGTAGTCTCATTGATATAAAACTTTCATTTTGCAGTACCTTTATGTATTTATCAGGCACCATCTATGCAGAATAAGGCATTTTTCATAGTTACAAAGCTGCAAAGAATGTCTTAGCGTTGATTTCTTGATGGAAAAGGCTTTGACAATTCAGAATAAACATAACCTCTCTTGTAAGATCAATTATGTTTCTAGAAACAACCCTATACAAAAAGCTTCAGAGCAGAACACGCGCTGTAACTGCTTTAAAACAATTACATATTTTGTCCATCTCTTGGGTTGGAGCACTTAAGATATATTCTCATTTTCCAAGTATGAGTCAGGAAGTCACATGAGACAAATCTTGCACAAACTACACTTCAGCTTACTCTGACAAAGTACATTTGTCTCTGAAGGACTTAGTGCTTCCCTTTTAAGTGACAACTACCAACAAATCTGCGTTCTTACAGTGAGATCTAGCACTCAGAAGCTCAAATGACAACTAGTTAAATTTCTATTTCTGGAACTACTTTTATTTCTGAATCACTTTCTTAGGAACTTCCCCTCCCTGCAAAAGATCTCCCCCACACTAAGTTTGACTAGATAGGCTCTGACAATATTCTCATCAGATACAGTCATTTCCTTGATCCAGAGAAACTCCCAATCACTGAATTGAATAAGTTGAAAAATCCATAACCTGGATTTTTAGGCCTATATAACCTGAATAATGTATAACCTTAGGCCTCATAGCCCAAATTCTAGATTCTTGTATTTTGAACATTATGCATAGCTAAAAACCAAAAGTGAATTGGGTTCCATCTTTGGAGCAGATTCCCTAGCAGTAAGAGTGTGTGTCATATAGAAAGCATAAAGTAGTAAGTACTTCACAATAAGTACTAAAAAATACAGCAACATTATCAACATCTTTTCAGCTGCTCAGTGAAGTAACTTAGAGATTCTAACAAGGATGAGAATGTATTCTTCATTTGAAACTGAGCACGTGCATTATTTTCAAAGAATACTGCAACTAAACCAGAACAACTGCTGTACAAGGCCAGTATTGTGGAAGAGATCAGATTATTACATTGTCATGAACCCTTCTGGCTTGAATACGTAAGCACAGAGGTAAAGCCACTTCATTGCCTCTCTTTCCAGGGCCCACTCAACTAAAATTAAACATAAAAAATTAAAACCTAAAACCTGTAATTCTTACAGTGACTCAAGTCAGTGAATTAGCCCATATTCTAGCATATTTTATTCAAAATTACTAAATGTAGACGCACTAATGGAGAACACTTTTGTTCTCCTAGATTACTGTTTTACTGTTGTTACATATGACTCTTGAAAGACAACTAGTTCAAACTTGAAAAACAGTATGTAGGGTACTCTGGTATCTTAAAAGTTTTGTGGAAGTCTAAATTTATCTTTAGTAGAATTCAGGTCTTCTCACAAGTTTGCCAGTTCCATTTGTTCTTCTGGAAGTAAACACATTTCACATGGATGTGAAAGAGAGTGCACTCAAACAGACTGCTTCAAATAGAGTGCAAGGACTTCAGGAAAAAATGAAAGCTTACCATAACATAAATAAATATATTACACAATACCACAACAGACTTAGACCCTAGAGTCATTCTATGGAACACAAGTAATAGGTACGAGCAGCACCCAGTTGTAAAGAAACATTACAATTATCACTAAAACATCAAGTAATAAAGCTACAAAGACGGGCAAACCAGCACATAATTTTTTGTAAAGTTTGCTTAAGTGCATCAAAAATAGAGTTAAAATAAAACTGGTATGGTTTATCTGGAATTTCACTATACTCTAGGAAAAAAAAAAAAACTAAAAACATTCAGAGGACAAGAAATCATAGAATCATTCAGGTTGGAAGGAACCCTTGGGATCATCGAGTCCAACCATCTGCCCTAAAAGGCAGCATAACTTCAAATAAAGGGACAGAATACAAAGCAGAAAGTCAGATCAGACACAGATAGATGACTGTGATATGCAAGATTATCAGCAGTTGGGGTGTAAAGGGATATGCTCCCTCAGCAAGATGAATCAGTGTTTAATGGATTAAACACACCGCCAAATGTACTTCAGAAAAAACCCTCAGGTATCCATAGTTCCAGGCTCTGCATCTACATATAAGCACATTTTGCTATTATGGAATTAAATTTCTTTAGCATGTGTTAAAGGCATGTATTTCACTGTAACTGAAAATCAAAAGTTTCTGAGAAGCAATCCAGAAAGCATGAATGACAAAGGGGAAGAAAAAATCCCACAAACAAATGAAAAAAGAGCCTGAAAATAGGGTGGAGAAGGCAAGAGTAGGAATCTATTTAGTGAAAATAGGTAATGAGCCATTAAAAAAGAAATTAAGAGAACAATAAATGAGAAGACCTCCATAAAAACCTCCATAAAAATTTGGTCTTGCTTCCCAAATAACAGGTCCAAACTGTGCTACAGTTTGAAAATACCTGTGATGTCTGCGTATCTCTTTGCATTCCACTGCCATCCCAAATACTGTAGCGCTTGCAGGAATGACTCTGCCATAGTCTCCAGTACTGACATCTTGATTTTTAGGCTGTGAAAACACGAATAACAAATTGCAATGAGATGTCACCAATTTCTACCATTGCTGTAAAGCCTAGGTTACAGGTTAACAAGCCATTCAATACTACAGTCAAAACATCAGGAAGTTCTCAGTGACTAGTGACTGGTCTTAGTCATTCTGGAGGACCCTTAAAGGTGTTTCTTAGCTACTGTGTTTCAATATATCCATGCACCAGCTTTACTTTTCAGTCTACTACTTCTGCATAATCTAAAAGTGTTTTTTAATTTGTATTCTGCCGAGTATATTGAAATATTTGAGGACCTTTCCTTTATACGTCATTCCTATACTTAACACTAGAGGTCATCAGTTTGTTCAATACAATACAAAAAACTTTCAGTCACATAAAGAATTTTTTTTTAACATTACTTGGAAAAGAGAAGTCATTCTATTTCATAAAACCTAACAAAGGCTAACCCATGCAAGACTCCTTATCATATTACTATGCTTAACATATACCAGCCAAAATGCAAAATACACAAAGTAAAATCCAAGAAACCCAGCAGAACTGTTCAGTCTTCCAGAAAAGTTCCAAGTTAGCAAAAATAAATTAAGGACGTGAGCATATGGCATCTTTACCAAATTACTACTGACTGTTCTCTAGTGTTACAATGAGAAATAATTCAATCATTATTCAGCACTTTCTGCTCAGAGTGACACAAATGACTTTCTACTACTATCTGGTGTCTCAAAATGACCAGCCTGCAATCAAACTTAAAGGAGAATAGCACCGTTAAAACACACACCAACCCCTTTGGTGTTACTTATGAAGGGCAGGGGGACGGGACGGAAAGGAAAGGACAAACAGTGATGACTGAATAATCTCTGTATGCTGGAAAGTTACATCAGGGAAATACGCTTTGCAAGTACCTGTCTACTTAGAACATGAGTTCACAGAAGTGAAATGTACACTGTATTGCCTTTCACCAAAATGAAACTCACAGAAGAAATCTAGATCATTAATTTTTAAAATATGAATAGGTATAAAATATTTACAAATGAGTTGTTCCTTATTCAAGTGTGTGAATGTGTGCACATGCACACACATATTTCCACACAACTATATATACATATAATAAAACAGGACTTACATTTATATGCATGTACCCACATCACCTACCTTTGGCTGTAAAAGCAGATGTTCCCAAGCATGTATCAAGCTCTCCACAATCCCTTCTCCAAATAAACCAGCATCAACTGTTTCTGTGACAACCAAGGAAACTCTAGATGAGAAAAAGGACACCATGAAGCATAATATAACACATATTCCTGTTAACAATTATTCTTTTAAAGAAAAAAAAACCAAAACCAAAACCCAGGAAAACAACCAACCAAACACCACACCAATGTGAGCTCAAATCAAAACTTTCACCAGCGTTCTAAAGTTTTGATCAGCAATTTAATTCTTTCAACAAGTGACTTGGTTTTAATTGTTATTAGAAGTTATTCAAGATGCAGATAAAAGAATAAATAATGAGCAAGAGTTTACATAAAGCTTCTTGTACAGTGTTTATAAATGCACGGTGTGGGAAGAATCTAGCCAAAACAGGAAGATGTTTCAGCCTGGGCACACAGCCAATGATACCACAGAATATGTATTTTGTCTGAATCCTGCACAAGAGATCCATGCATGTGTATTAAAAAAGGATAAAAAACCCCAACAGCCTATAACTGAAGCAACATAAAATTTTTATGCAGACTAATGGATCCCAAAATCCTAAATCCTTTGGATAAAAAAAAAAAAAGACAGCATGACAAGACATTTCCAGAACAGTAACAATTCATTCCTGACAGGCCATACCCAGTAACCCACCATATACACAAAGGAGATAGATATCATTAGTTACTGTAGCTCAGCTGACACCACTAGATGAGGCTTGACTGCCATGCTAAATCCTGGGAGCTTCATCAATTCAGATTATGAGCCTGTACCAACGCCCAGACACTTTATTAAATGTTAGTAATTCAAAGTAGACTGGATTATTTCCTTGCCACATTTAATCTACATTTGTGTATGCAAACAAAAAGCTCAATACAACACAAAACCTGATTCTCACAACACAAGTTGCAATACCCTGAGTTTTACTGCAATATCCAAAGCTGCCCAGAGAGCCCTACTGATCCCTGCCACAGCAGGACACTTACTTTCACAGAGTCAGCCCAGCCACCACCACCCCTTTGGATTTCTGGATGCAACTGGGAACCCATGCACATGATGTGGCACCTTCTTGCCTCCAAACACAGTAGCACTCTCCTTAAAGGACACAGGAGAGGGTTTTCCCTCATGCCCTGATCAGAAGAGGCAGGCAATCTGCAATTTCTAATCTCTCTGACAAACACAGAAGTTGAGTGTGATGGAGTTGCAGGGGTGTGGTATGCCATAAATTCTTTTGCAGACCCTATTACATACCTCCATCCTACTCATCAGCTGCAGAAGTAAGCCACAAGTTGTTAAATATGAAAGTATGTGACAATGACTTTTATGATGTAGTAATCTAATTCCTCTTTTCTTATTGCTGCCACATAATTGCATGTGCCCCAAAGGTCCCACCAGCAAAGAATTAAACTCCTTAATTTATGACATTGTTGATCTACCAGAGAGATTGTAATATAATCTAAAAAAACACGTTGTCATTTCTCCCTTCTCTATACTAACAAAAAGCATACAGAGAACCTTTTCCCAGTATGGTTAATAGCATAAGCAAAGTTATTTCCCACTTAGGTCACAGGGTATTTTCTATTCTCTTGAAACTAAGAGCAAATTAAAAACGCGATCACAACAGAGCGCAACACCGTACCTTTCAGGTATGTGCTTTGGGATTTCTAGATCAAGGGACTTCAAATGCAGAAGTTCAATCTCTCTTTCCATATTATTTGCTGTCACAACATCACGGGCAAGTTCATACATGGTTTTTGATAATTCACAGGCATAGACAAAAGATGCTCCTGCTTTTTTTGCAAACATACTGAAAAACAAGAATCAGTGCTTGGAGGGATCCAGTTTAAATCATTTTGGGTAAAGCATGACCAGACACTGAGTGTTCTTAAGTTATATTTCTGCATCTGCTTTATATTTCTGAGAAAACAGTTCAAATCTAAAAAAATCATCTAATATCTCTTGTATGAACACTGGTGTCACACAAATTGATATCCTCTTGATATGCTATCATGAAAAAAGAATACGGGTAGCATAAGGATACTCCACAGCTTTGCTAAATATTTAGGCTACAGCATTTTCATTAAGAAACTTTCGACACACACACACACAAAAAAAAAAGTTCCAAAAATACTGCTAGACACTAATCTCCCAACTCAGAGACTCCTGAAAGCTTTGTTTCCTTTAAGTTTTGTCTCAATAAAGGCATGAGAGTTTGACTTTTTTTCCCTAGCAACCAAATTTTGTTTGACACATATACTTCTATTAAGTTCATGTTAAATATGCACTTACGACGCACCTCAGGATTCCTGTTCCTGTTCCAATATCAAGGACAGATTTACAGCCTGAGTGGACAGCGTTCTCGATTGCTTTTAGGTAAGTAAGGTTCCTCCTGGTATCATTGAGCATGATGAAGTGCCAGCGCTCCACCAGCCAGTTGGCAACACGGTAAAAATTCTCCTTTGCATCAGCAAAGTCTGGGTTAAGCTTCACTGCTTTATGGAAATATCCAGCTGCTTCATCTCTAAAGCCCATTCTAATAGTAAAAATGACAAAAAAAATAAAAAGCATGTGTTCAGCTGCCAAGTATCTGTAAATATCTGTAGATATACTAAGAGGTCTTATATGAGTTAAAAGGCAATGGAAATATTTCGCATTAGTTAGAAATATTATCCTTAGAAACACTGTTATTACCTTATGAAAAAGAATGATTCATAGCTCGGCAGCAAATCACTTCAAAAGGCAAAGGGAGTAAAACAAATACGGTTGTACATACCAGCCTCCATCTACTACTATGACTTTTAACAAAGTACGACAGGTTTTGCAAGAACTCGCTGCGACAACATGACAGCAGCAACTCTGAAATCCAGTCTCAGAAATTTTCAAGTCAAGAGAATGCTACAAACCCCCAAACCATTCTGGAACGTGCTGTAAACCCACCTGGTTTTGAGTTGCTTGCATTAAGTGGCAAGTTTGGAATTAAACTGTGAATTTGAAGCAAGTTACGACAACTATAACATTCTCAAATAAGACAGCACCGAAAAAAACCCTAAAAATTTATGAAATGCAAGAAACGCGGACATTTTAATCCAACGCTGGGAGCGTTTTTCCTTAAAACAAACAAAATAACCACAAAAAGCAAACCTAATCAGAACTACCTGGACCTAGGACCTATGATTTCATTCTTAAAATTCCAGTCTCAGAAGAACAACAAGCAACAGCAAAGCACCAAGTTTTACACTGTTTGGAGAAAGCAAGAAAAGAATGCTTCTTAAGCATTTAAGTTTTAAACTTTTTTTTTTTTCCCCTGTGATTATCAACAATTATTTTCACATTGGCTACTCTGACACTGACAAACACCTGAAGTTCAACAGTACGCACTACCCAAGCGTTACGTACATGCTTGCGTTTCCTTCCTTTAAGCACATTTTACGTGCTCTGCTCGATTAGGTATTGTTTGTTAACATATAATACTAAACGTGATCCTTACAAAAATGGAATATACATTACTACAAACCTGAAAAGATGTTCTCCCATACTATTACATATCACTTCATCATTCGGATACAGTTCAAGTGCTTGCTCATAACAGTTAAACAGATCTTGAATCCGTGCCAGAGAATCTAGCTCTTCTGCCCATTTAAAAAGAGTAAACTGGAACGTTTCCTAGAAAACAAAACGTGCATCACTGAGTTGCTCACAGTAACAAGATGTAGAGAACTGAGCCCTGAAAACATCTGGAGGTATTCTGACATGCACCTGAACGCCCTCGTTTCCGTAAGCAGCAGCGCACAATTGACTGGTACCATCCTAAGTTGGTTGGCTCACCTGAAGAAGCAGAAACAAGCTCTTGGCCATCCACACAGGGTATCATCACGCAGCAGCACATACCGAGAGCCTCTGTGTATATTAACGCATGCTGTTAACCTAAGAAGCCAATACTATTATGGCCCTACTTTTATTAACCTTCTTTGAAACACACAGGCTAAAAGAGCAGTGCATCCATTCCCTTCCCATAAGCATACACAGCTTATCAAAGCAAGCTACCGGCTGTCCACATTACTGCTGGTTCCTGCTTTTATTCTGAAGACTGAATAGGAAATCAGTTAGATACAACAAATCACGAGCACGAAACACAACACAAGAGGAATACAACAAATAAAAGTGTTTCAACTAATTCCGAGAGCACTTACTTTGACACTAGTTTTTAACTCAGGAGCTAGATTTAGTACCAGGAGATAGTGGGCATACGCAGTTCCAAAATCCTGGTCCTCCAGGCAATGCTGCGCGCTCTGCAAAGATCTGGAAACCAACTCCCGCCTGCCAGCTTCCTGACCACCTCTCGTGTTACAATGCAATTTAGAGTTGGAGTTGGGCATTCTGAAGGATGTAAACACTCGCCCTTCCTAAAATAAAAAAGATGTGTATGTTGCAGGCCAAAAAAGTCACACACAAAGCTGACAGATCAAACAACGTTTTAATTTTCACTGGCATTAGTAAATATATCTTCCCTCCACCCCAGATTTTAAGCACTGAAAAACAAGCTCATCTTTATACCATTGAAAATTCCACTAACTTTAAAACAAACATTCAGCATTGAAAAGTCAGGTGCCCATCGCATTAATGTTTAGACCTTGTCCTGGAAACAGATTACACTCCTTCAGTTTTTAAAATTAGGCTTTGTAACACATATTTTAGTAGATCTCTGACTAAACAGCACTGCAGACTGGAAGTTTACGCACTTGTAAGCTTCGTAATCAACACAAAATCTGCAGGCTAGAAGTTTTCCGCTTCAACAACAGTATCTTCATAAAGCAAAACCCCCAGAAAAAGAGCCAACAAGCTCACATGGGTTATTTTACACAGGACAACATAACTATTTCCCCCCCCCTTAAGAGCTAAGATAATAAACATGCATGCTTGTATAACTGCTTTGGTTACCGCTTTTAACGCTTACCTACATAAGAGGGCCTGACACCACCTTCAGGATTTTCAGATGTATCCTAAAGCTGAAGAAAGCGAACGTTACATGGGGAGGGACTGCTGGGAACACAGCACCATCACAACTAGGCGCGGTTTTTTGCTTTTTTTCTTGAAAAAAAGAAACCCAAACAGCGACCGCATGTCAAGTGAGCACCAGCAATTTACGCAGGGGACCGCAAAAACAGGGAGAGCCGTGCAAAACCGCCTGCCGTACAGATTCGGAGGCTGGGGGGCAGAGGGGACGAGGGGCCTGGCTCCCATCACCGGGAAAGCCTCGCAGGCCGCAGCACCTCCAGACACTGCCCTGCTAGACGAACGAGCCCTAGAGCCGCCGACTCGGGCAGGGTGGTTGGGGGACTTCCTCTGTGGCCGGGCCAGGGGGACGGGCGCTCCCGGGGCCATCACCTGCTCGGCGCCGAACGAGGCTCCCAGACAGCAGAGCCGCACGCTGCCCGACGCCACCATCTTCCTGCCGGGCAGAAGTCACCACGCATGCGCAAGGCGGCGCGGCAGGCGCGTGAGCCGGCGGCGGCGGGAAGTACCTTCCCGCGCTGTGGGCGCAGCCGGGCACTGGGGGGTTGGACGGTGCCGCCGCCGCCGCCCTGGACCCGTCTGCTAGCGAGGAGGAATAGACTCCTCAAACCGTTCCTGGCAGGTCCGGAACCTTCTCGCCTCCTTAACGGGCGCGTTCAAGGACCGTAAGGGCTAACGCGGGCTGGCGCGCTGCATCATAAAAGAAACCTCTTGCTTCGTATTTATTTCTGTGCGATTTGTGACAAGCAGTGATTTACCTGTTCCCGCCCCTCCCTTTCTCCTTCCGCCCTTCTCCTGCCCCCTCCCAAGCTTTTTCCTACAGTTTTAAGGTGTGGACATTCGCGCTTTTTTAACCTTTTATTTGCCTAAAGGAATAGCTGAGATTTACATGTTTTAAGAACCAAAAAAAAAAAAAAAAGCCAAAACTTAGTGTTAGAGAAAGCTAATGCTTGAAAGGTGACAAGAAGGAGGCCCTATGCAACTGAAAGAATTCATCATTTTACTGGTAAATAAAAGGCTTGAGGAAAGTACAGACAAGACTCTAATACTAGCTTAGCTCCTTTTCAAGTGAAAAATGATGAATTTATTAAAAACTGTTTTACCATTTTTTCATACAGAGGTGGAATAAGAGTATTTTCATTTTCAGTGTTCTTTCTCCATCCACATCCAATCTTTTAAAGCTGGTCATTCAGCTCACACGAACACAGGACTAGAAGCGACCCCCCCAGCAATACTAAATGCAGTGCCTGGCCCATCGCTGCTCTTCAGGCCTGCTCTACTGATAAGAGCTTGCACCTCACACGTTTGCCAGACGTGCAAGAACTGCACGCTGCGCAGGCACTGCCCTGTAGTTCTGCTGTTCCTAACATTTAGTTTTAATTCCGCTGTTGGGATGACAGCTGAGGACAACACTCACACTACTTAGTCTTTTAAAGTCATAAACATGCCCTAGTTGTCTTGGACCTTTGACTAATAGCTTGGCTCTGCAGCAACAAGGATTGTGAGGAGCAAAATTCACGTCTTTGCTCCACATCTCCAGTTCCTTATCTCTCTCCCTCCCATGTCTGTGACACAATTTACCTTGTTTCTCTGTGCTGCCTGGCAGGCTGCCTGCTCTGGGGAACAATCACTTGCAGGGTCCTTGAGAGCAGATCTTTTCTAAAAAAGGCAGAGTTCATTTGGTCTTGCCCTACTTCTGGGACAAGAACAGGCCATGGCATTGTTTACTAATTATGAAATGTTTGGAAGCTGTTCATCTTTCCTTCTCTAAAGCACGAATGCAGCTCTTCCAGGCTTTAACAGCTGTAGATACTGCATATGCCTCCACTTTTGAGAAACAAATGAGTACCACTTAAAAAGGTCAGGCCAGCATTTTGAAGATGAAAATGGCACATATGGAGGGAGAACATGAATCTAAATGAAACAGAGTGGCAGTTAAGCTGTTCACGGCAAACTTATTTACTATTCTATAATATTTATTATAAGAGGCGGGAAGCCTACTAATGTTTTGAGAGAAGTGACCCAGAGGAAAAAAACTGAGAACAGGTGACCTGAATGACACTAGCATCAACTTCTGATAGAGGAAACACATGCTAGAAAAACATAAAATAAGAACTGGTAAAGCACTTGGGCTGGATGAAGTCGATGAGGATGTGCAAATACTAGTGTCAGAAAGTATCAAATATTTTGTATGTGACCTGAGTTCTAAAGGAGGATGTAATATCTTACTACATCAACTGATATCAACAAGCACCCAAGCCTTCCTTCTGTTTTTAAAGAAAAGCCATGAGCTTGGAACAAGCTTCTCTGAATTTAGTTTAATTATGCTTCCCAGCTACAAGATGACTTATGGGGAAGCAGAAAGTATTGGCACCTGTGGGATTATTCTGCTGATCTGCCTGGTGGTTCCCTTCCTCCCTCACCTCTCCACATGTTTCCCTCCTGAAGCTGCACGCTCAGTCAAAGAGGACAACCTTCCCCGACAGAGGTGTACCACTTATCGGTCAAGGGTATACAGGATAGTTGTGCTCCCCTGCCAAAACCTCCAAACAAGCCAAATTCCTTTACAGGACTTCAGTGGAATTGTAATAAGGAAATTACAGCAACTATAAACAAGCATGAAAAATATTATTCTGATTTTAATCCTGAAGACAACTACCGGACACATAAACTATTCACAGAAGGCATACTTACTCTTGAAAGGCTGTTCCAGTAATCTAAACAGAGATAAGGACTATTTGTTATTTCTTTAAGGTAGGGATTTTTAAAATTCTTTTCAAACAGAGTAGCACAGTAACTTCTCAGTTTATTAATAATAGAAAATAAATATCCCAACAGATAATGCAATGTAGCAGGTGGGACACTTACCTGAAAGACTGAGCGTTCAGGGTTTGTTCTCAATAGCACCTCCTGGCCTGCTGTGATCTGAGAAGTCATCTGCACTTTCTAAGTAGCACATGATTCAGAGGCGCCACACTCCTATTTAAGACCACTTTCAGGAACTATGATTATTCCTGGCCCTTTATGTCAAGCAGTCTCTGCCCACCCCTTTCTTTACACAATTTTATTTTATTTTTCCTCATCTACATGAACAATGAGGACCTTATCTTTGCCTTAGATCCCAAAAATTTGCGCTTCCCTGAATTCAGTGACTGCTGTTGGGTGGGTACCACGCACCACCCTCAGTCTGGTCTCTGAAGCAGACTCTTAAGCGGATAGTTATTAAAACCCCTAAATGTTGCAAAATTGAACCCTACTCTTTGTACAATCAGGAAATATTTTAAATGAGATTGCTGAAGTGCCCACCTATTTCCATACATGCCTTCTGCAGGTCAGTGCCTGGTGTCACGCACGGGAGGGTTGATGGGGACACTGCCAGCTATCTTCCTCTTAGTCATTTCTAGAAACCTTAGGTGCTACTTTTTAAAAGAAAGATAAAGGTAGCTTAGCTGTTTTGTTGGTTTTTTTTTCAATGCAAGTCTTCAAAAATCTTATATTCCAAAAAGATAACTATTATTTGCTGGCCGAAGCAGACTAGGCTTAACTGCGGGCCCAACAATAATACATTTAAATTAATACCAAAGCTTGTTGCTTCAAAAGGTGCAGGAACTAACACTCAATTTGCCAAAATGCAGAAAATGAAACAGACTGAAGTTACTCCCAAATAAGACATCTAGACATACATTCATGACTAAAATATACACTCCCCAGTCACCTAAAATTTTTGAAGCTCCACCACATGCCTATGAATTACACTACTGTTAAATCATTAAAACCAGGGCATTATACCTAAACTATAGAATCATAGAACCATTTTAGTTGGAAAGCACCCTTGGGATCATCGAGTCCAACCATCAGCCCCAGAAAAATTTACTAACCTGAAAAACTTGTAATTCAGTCCATTTACCTTCTTTGATAGGCTGCCCTTTCCTTGACAGGGTTGTTATTTGCATTGCAGGATTTAAAGCTGAGGGCAGGGATAGCCCGAAGCACTCTTTGTCATGGAATCGTAGAATCATTTTGGCTGCAAGAGACCCTTGGGATCATTGAGTCCAACCATCAGCCCTACTCTACAAATTCTCCCCTACACCAGATCCCTCAACACCACATCCAGTCTACTCTTAAACACAGTCAGGGATGGTGACTCCACCACCCCCCTCGGCAGCCTGTTCCAGTGCCTGACCACTCTTTCTGGGAAGATTTTTTTCCTAATGTCCAGCCTAAACCTGCCCTACTGCAGCTTGAAGCCATTCCTTCTTGTTCTATTGTTAATTGCCGTGAGGAGAGGCCAGGACCAACCTCTCTACAACGCCCTTTCAAGGAGTTGTAGAGAGTGATGAGGTCTCCCCTCAGCCTCCTCTTCCTCAAACTAAACAATCCCAGCTCCCTCAATCGTTCCTTTTAAGATTTATTCTCCAGGCCCTTCACCAGTTTCGTTGCCCTCCTCTGCACTCGCTCCAGCATCTCAATATCTCTCTTGTGCTGAGTTGCCCAGAACTGGACATAAATACGAGTATGATCATAATCTGTTGTCTTACGGAGTTTCCTAACGTTCTTAACCAAAACGACTCAGCATGGAGTAGTCTTCTCAGGATCTTACTCTCGCATGAGAGCTCTTTGTATCAGTTTATTATAACCGCGAAGGAATACAGACGAGGCTGTACCTCCTTCACTCTATTTCGCGGGAGGGCTGAGGAGCAGCAGGATGGGGACAGACGAGCAATGCCAGGCGGCCATTCCGGCAGACCACCACCGGCCTCCCCGCTCCTGCCGGAGCCCCTCGGAGCCCCCCCCTCCCGAACAAGAGCAACTTGGGCTCCAAGCGGCTAGCGGGGAATTACCTGCCCGCCTTCCCCAAGCAGGCGGCTCTCCCGGCGCCCAGCCTTGTGCAATCGCCGCCGCGGGGCGGGAAGGAAGGAAGGAAGGGGCGGGCGGGATGTGGGCCCCGCCGCGGCAGGGCAGGGCAGGGCAGGCCGGGCCCGGCCCAGCCATTCCCCGCTGCGCCTCCCCTGGTAGCGGGAGGGCGGCTCCGTTCGCCTCACTATTGCCCAGCTCTGCGCGGGGGAAGTCGTTCGCGGCTGTCTGCCGCTTCTCTCCGTTTCTTTGTGGCTGCGACTGTCGCCTCAGCGCCGCGGGGACTCCCGGCTGCCGGGGAGGTCGCTGCTGCCTTGGCGTAGCCGGGAGAGGTCGGCGGGGAG
>VZTM01014714.1:0-92057 GCA_013400555.1 Jacana jacana
GCTAGAGCCCCTGTACTTTTCTGTGCTGGACAACTAAAAGAAGTAGATACAATTCCATCTGATATCACTGCCCTTATGCTGAGTGGACCAGCTGCAGGCCTCAGGTAATTCATGCTCAGATTACTAAGAATGCCATGACTTTTTATACAAACAGAAGATCTTCCTCTTCAGGAGCCATAAAGACTTGCAAGTCTGAACGGGCAAAGATGAATCTATAAATAATTCAAGCAATCCTCTATTTTCAGAAAAGATGACAGAGTTAACATTTACACAAATTGCTGTTTTCTAGCATGTGAAGCCAGGTGGAACATGCACAGTAATTTGGAGCCATATTTAGTCTGTTTAGTCTGTTCCTATTTTCTCACCTATAAAAAAAATTGACGTATTTATCTACTGGCAAAAAAGCCTGTTTGCAACATATTAGCTAATTAAAAATCAAGTGTTTAAAGGTTCCCTAAAACCCAGGACCTAAAAGGCTATTAGTTTACTAGAATAAACACTTTAAAGTATCCATGCTCTTAGTTTGACAAATAATAGTCCAATCACTCAAGAATGAAGGTCTTGCAAGCACTATTGCCAGCATCACTATAATAAGACATGGCCTTTCCTGTTTATAAGAATAAATACAAACAGGGTGTTGGGTTGCTACTACCAACTATTTCAGAGACATTCTATCTTACTAGCACTGTCTTTATATTAAAAATAATTTACACATTCCATTTATTCTTATAATTTTTTTTCCTCATCAGATAAATTCCATAAAAGAAGAACACACTCAACAGGCTTTTAGCTGTTTTGTTGACAACATTTTCAAGGCATCCTTCTTACTTGTATTATGCGTGATAGCAGCTTTTGACTTAAAGAGCTTAAGAAAACTGCATTTGAACAATTTACTCTATCTTCTTTATTGGCCTTTTACTAACATGTGCTATTCTCAAGAGAGCCAGATATGTCAGGCCAAAACTGCACACAGCATCAGCTGTGGGAATCCCGTCTGCCCCAAAAATATCAACTCCTCAAGCTGGGAACAAAAGTTACACAAAATGCTCTTTCAGACACTTCAGAGGGAAGAGAACTTTTCTGCATAGTTTAAAAAGCAGACTCTCCATTTCCAAAACTCAAAGACAAGAAGTGATAAGTGCTCAAGGACAGGACATTCACAGAGGGTGCAGGATCTCCACCACCAAGGAACAGGAGAAAACAACACCTTATTAAATGTATTACCAACGTCAGACATTAAGAGCAAGTAACTAAAAATCGTTCATTCTCTAATGCTGAAGTCCATAAAACAGAGTCCTTTGTGCTCAATTTTAAGATTTCTCCAGGACCCGTTGCTCAACACACACATCAGCATTTCCCTCTGATCCAGCCATTATTGTAGAACACATAGCCAAGGGTAAAAATAAAGGCACACTAATATAAGGGAATTTTACATCTCTGATGCCTCGACACATTTCTCTTCACTTTTTCATACATTTCTCTTGTTTGCCAGTAGTATTGTTGCCTAAAAATTGATGAATTATGTCACCTTATTGAGCACCAAAACAAAAAAGAATATTTATGATGCTTTACAGCACAGTTGTATCATTATAGGTAATTCTGGAAGGTGAAGTAATTTATAAACTCATAAATGTTCTCTCAGTTAAGCGATAGATGTGTATTGCATGGACTAAAACAATCACATATCCCAAAAGCTACAGCTGTATTCTGTCAAACTTTGTAGTGACTGCAAAAAATCTTTCAAATTTAGCAAAGATTCGTGTAGTAAAATAACCAACAACTTTGGCAGGTTGTTGCATATGTATTAAAAAAACAATAGAAAATAAAGATGAACATAAAAATATCATAGTGTGCTATTTTCAAATTTATAGAGATAGGGAATAATTTTCTTTTTAAATACTGGTAGCTTTCCACAGCTCTTAGGATTCAGTGGTTCAGAATCCAGTCACTGAAATATTACTCAGACTCATGTAACTGTAAATATGATTAAGTACTCCATATTAAAAAAAGTGTTTTAAAACTGGTGTAGTTCTTTTCCTGATTGTCTTCCATTTCCTCTCATTAAAAGAAAAAAAAAAAGGAACTGTTTCAAAGCACCACTAAAACCAATTTAAAATTGAGCCATTACTTACTGTATTTTTTCTAGAGATGGTTTGGTTTGTAGTGGAAAGCCAAAGTGGTAATAGGTGAGCTTCTGTGGTGAAGATATAATCTTCAATGTCAAAAATCATATCTTCCTTATCAGCAAACAGCAGATAAAGATATTTAAACATCTCGGCCAGAAAGAAAGAGTCCATTCTATAGAAAAAGAAACCAAACACACACTAAAACAACAACAAAATCCATGTATTTTAGGAAGATCCCCTTTTTCCTAGATCATCAGTAAAACACTCATAGTGCTCCAAAGACTTCATGGCTATTATTGTTTAAGTTAATTACATTAGGATTCCTTCCACTTGGAATAAACTAGGTTTGGAGGGAAATGATTCAGCAAGTTCCATACAAACCAGCATTATAAAAAAACCAAATAAACCTCTTTACAAAGTTCTAGATTTGAAGTATATTTCATTTGAAAGTAATTTGTCAGTTGCTCTGAGACAAATGAAACATCAACTAAAAAATATTCTTACGTAACAAACTACAGAAGCACTGAAATAGTTTATAGACAATTTAAGACTCTGGTTATCAAAGTACAGACAGACAGCTACTCAAAAGTCAATCAATTCAATTATACAGTCAGGGAAAACAGGGATTCTTTTCTTTTCTTTGGGGGGAGGGAATCATTGCAAAGTGCTTTACCTGTCTTCATGGCTTCCTGTACGTACATCCTTCATCGCAGCAAACCCGCAAGGTACTCTTGCATACTTGTTCAAGTTTTCAATGAGTGTTTTTCCTACTTCTAGGTAGTAAGGGTCCCCAGTAGCCTGTAAAAGAGAAACAAACAAGCAAAGCCCAAACATATAGGTGTTTACCTACTGTACCAAGAGCAACTTTCACTTTCCTAATGCTAACTTATTGATGCCATAACTTCTCAAGTCCCAGGTAGTGCTAAAGAGTCACAAGAGAGACTTTCAAGATACTTCTGCATTATGTGTTAAGGATATGCAGGTAAGAACATGGGAATACCTACAGAAATGCAAGACTTTTAGGCATTGCTCTTCTCTGCAAGGTACAAGTGGCTTTTGCTCTTAGTGACTAAGATCTCTTTAAGAGGGATCAGCAACACCTGAAAATCTTTAAAAATATGGGCCCTTGTCACTTAACAGTTTTTTCTAATTCCAATCACATAAACCAAAATTCCTAGAACAATTTTTGATAACAAATACTTTCATCTCATTTATAAACAGATCTGGCTCCAGTAGATAATATAAGCTGGAGATAGGCTACTCATTCTATATTGAAATAAAACACCAATAGAATACTAGGTGCCAGATAAAGTGACCAAAAGTCAGAGGAAATAAAGTGATCTTACCTTATACAAGAAGTAAGTGCTCTCAGCAAATTCAGGCCTTAAAGGATGCTGAGCCCAGTGAACTCTAAAGTCTGTTGTGAATGCCTGAGGATGAAAGAGAACAGACAAAAATAAATACAAGAATAAAACCCAAACACAGGTTTATTTTGAATCCTGCTTCAACTTTATTACAATAGCTAAAGTACACAGCAGTGGAGGGCTGAAGGCCTAACATCAGCCTTGGGAGGCTACAAAAACTTATGGCCAGTTGGTACATTTGAGGCCAAAAAACTAAACCAATGCTCAATCCCACTTAGTATGAGTGACACTTAGTCTTGTGCTTGTGCAGGAGTCAGGATACCACCCAGTCTCTTGACAAGTGTCCAACGAGTGGAGTTTTGGCAAAGGTGCCAGATGAGAACTTGTGTTCTTGGCCCAGGAGGCAGCACACAGCCTTCAATCGCTCCCATCAGCACAAGCACATGACACTGGATTGCAATCCAACCCAAGCACCAGAGCCAAGGGCCACTACATAGAGACAACCTGGGTTCTGACAAATACCATTTTTGTGAACTTACCTACCACCTGCTATTTCCAGTGCCTTACACTGTCATTTCAGACTGACAGATTGTAAGCAGCTGTTTCTAACATAAGAAATACCAAAGACTAGAAGTCAGTTATCTAAAACTTTCCTAGTCTATGTATCCACTCTTCATATGCACTGGCAAAAACCACTTCTGTGGTGGCCTTACTTCTAGTTCCTACCAGGGTTTAAACTCCTTGCTAAAGGGGATGGTATATTGGCTCAAATACAACTAACTGATCTTTCAAAGTTTCCTTCATAAATACAAAGCACTAAAAAAAAAAACAACAACCAAAAAACAACCAAACCCAACCAAACCAAACAACAACAACAACAACAACAACAAAATCATTCCAGTGTTTAGGGAGTATTCCTTGGTCTCAGTCAAAATTACAAATTAAGTCAGAAGCTTTCCTCTGGTGCAAGCTTATTTCTGTTAGAGAACACTTAAGTTAACATCCCATTCCCCTAATGTGGAAACTATCTCATATAGTCTGGGTCATCACAGAATAAAGACACACACTTTAGCAGGTGAAAAAGCTTGTCTGTGGTATTAACTTGCTTAAAGACTGCACTTGCAATGATTACAGATTAGTTTGTGTACCTACTTTCAAGGGCATTATGCAAAATTTCAGAACTTCCTCTCAGAACAATTCAGTCTTTTGTTTTCCTCCTTAGGTTCATAAAGATGACTGTGATCTTTAGCATTAATGCTATTAAATTACTAAGCAGCTACTACTACGTGTGCTTATACAAGTTTTGCATACTGAAATTAATCAAGGTCAACTTTGAAAGGCTGAAATATAAAGTCAAAGCAATTATTAATAGCAGCAGCTTCCTATTATTGTGTTAACTACAGCATAACTGAAGGAAAAAAATTCATATCCAAAGCACATCTGTCATACATGCAGAACTCTAAATCACGTACGAATGCCATGGAAATGAGCGTTTGGCTTTAATGACGCATGTGCCTACTTTTTTTTTTGAAATAGATAGCAGAGACTGCTCAAATTGAGGTAAGAATCATTTTGCATAATCAAAAAATTACCACCTTACCTCTGGGAGAAAGTTATGCTTTTTTATAACCTGATACAGCATCTCATGAGTTTCAATTGCAGGTCTAATATCACCCTTCAACACCTAAAATTCATTAATAAAGTTAACATTAGTTCACCATGCATAAGAATAATATTCCAAAGTTAGGCACACACACTGTGTCCATGTACAGCCACAGACCAATTTCTACATTTCTAGCAGACACATACTATAAATATTACCCCCTTTCAGAGTAAGTCACAGGTATTCCATAAGAGGTTTTTAAAATCCGTGAGTTCATTAAGGCTACTGCTCATGCTATAAAAAAGATGTCTATCATTTACAGAGAGCTGTAGCAGAAATGTGATTTAGTTTCTGTTAAAAACATAAATGGCACACAAACTAGAAAACTTGTCACTAAAACTACTAAAGAGGCAGCCTTATTTGAGTGTTTTCATGACTAGGAGTGAATGGAGCAAATCATACAGACATACTGTTCTTGATACTCAAGATGGCCAGAAATGCACATTCACTCACGTTGAAGTGAGAGCAGAAGCGAGTACAGAAATCTTCATTCAGCATTTTTGAAAATCAGATTACTAAGTTTGACTTGTCCATTAAATATGCAGTCTATTTTATCATTTACTTGTTATTAAAATAATTTGGATTTTAAATCTTACCTGTAATCCAGGGAAGAAAGCTAGCAAAGAATCCATCCAGGTCCTAGCATTTAGCATTGGTTTATGAATGTGAACATCAAGAAGAAGAGGTGGTTGGCTAATGTATCTCATTATGGCATCGTAGTGCTGACAAACATCAGAAAAATCATGAGTTTGTTATCAATACATTTTTATAAACCAGATATAGATCACTAAACTATGGCATTTTATTTCAATGGAAGAATCAGTACTACACTCCCAGTCATTACATCTAGCAATACACAGTAGTTTCTAGTTTTACAAACTACAAAGAAGTGCAGTAAACACTGAATAGTTCCACAGTATAACGTGCAATACAGGTTCAAATGATACACAGAAATATATCAAGCAGCCCTGGGATAAACAANATATTAATGGTAACGCCCACTAAATTGCTGCTGCGCTGTCTCTTCTCCCAAATAAAATCAAGAGCTTTCCGTGCATACTCCTGCAACAACAAAAATGCTCATTAAAGCAAATTACAGAGAAAAGCAGATACTGAAGAATGTCATTCTTTTGCCTACCGAAATTAAGACACAATGAAGTAATAAGATGTTTCATATCTAACAATTATAAATCTCAGTATTACACTACACACATTTGAACAGTAAGATGTTCAGTCCATATTTTATATAAACAGTAATTTAGTTGCTAATTAGGAAGAATGGTGCCTGACTACACAACTATTTGCCAATAAGATGTATGGTTTTAAGCAAGTCAAACATCTACACAAGTTTCCTACTCTAAAAATAATGCATACAGAAAGGATAATGTAATCTAATTTAAAAAAATGTCAAGACACACAACAGCCTTGGAATCAAAATCACTGTCTTTTTAGACATCTCAATGTGGAGCAGCAGCCTCTTTTAACTAGCATACAAGTTTAGATATATTCTTTGTATACAGAAAGAGTAACTCGAACGACCTCCCCAAGAGAAACAGCTCTAAGTTGCCAAACAGACATACAGGAATTTAGGGGATCAGGTTTTACCAAAACACTTGCGAGGCCCGGCGAAGCTTCCACACGGTTCCATGAAACTAAATGAAATACTGGGCCTATGCTGACTGATTCTTCAAATTAGAATTTTTTGAAAAGTGTAAATATTTTCATTTAGCTTCCTGCTGACAATATATCCTTAGATGGGTCTTGCACAACTTCAGTAGAACTATACCTATACAGTGGGACTTCACCTCCAAGCACCAGGAAATGGCCTCAAGTTGCTCCAGNACGTGCTAAACAAAGCTCAAACTGCTTTCTCTGAACAGGAGAATTCTAAAGCAAATACATCTCGAGAGGAGCAAAGGAGGTATTAAAAATACCCAACAAAGGCACTGGACTTGATGGCTCAGAACTTTAAAACCCACTACCTCACTGTCAGCTTGCTGACTTTCAATTCTATACCCCCCAGGATAGCTGCCTCTCTCGCTTCCTGAACCACAGAAGGTACAGCCGTGAGCACATGAAACGAATCAAGAGGAAACAGTTAATAGACATAACTGAAGCAAAATATAACAACCATGGTTACAGGTTAGGAACATGAAATAATCATCACAGTGAAAGTGTAAGCAACAGGCCTTTAGCTGCTGATTTATTCCAATTTTAATACTACTTACTATATAAAATCATGCTATATGAGAATAAATTATTTTATGACACAAAGTGTTTTTATTGGATATTGCTATTTTCAAAAGAATGCTCTTGTGAAAGAATGACGATGCTGACATTGCTTAGTCATCTTATGAATTTAGTAAACTGCTTTTCAGCTCCTAAGTATATTTAAATGTATATTGGGCTTTAGATTTGCAGTGCAATGCAGGATCCAGACTTCAATAATCAGATCTGGTTTTGTTGCTCTGGGAGAGAAAGAAATTGTACCATAGGTTGTAACAAGAGCTCTTATATTGTTTTACAGAAACATTTGCAGTATAACACTCTCCCCAACGTGATCTTGAAATACAGCTTCTCCTGTACTGGAAACATGGAAAAAGGTCCAGAAGATTCATCTTTTCACTGAATGTGGTTAAAATAACTGCTCAGGTGGCAGTTCACCCAAGCTTAGCAAGAAATCATATTAAAAAGAGTTGGCCCTAGACACATCAAAAGTCACAGAAATTGTACTAAAGATCTCTTCATAGGCTTCTCAGGCTAACAGCTGACTGACAATACAATTAGTCTTAAATTTGTCTTACACAAGTCACAAACCTGAGCAAGGTGTTAACTTACTGTGTTAAATCTTTCCAGGAAACTGTCATCTCCCAGCAAGACATAGGCTTTTAATAAATATTCATAATATGAATCTATTCCTGCTCCAACTCCACTGTCTAGAAACAGCAGAAAATGAAAAGGTGGTTTTACTTTAAGTATATTTTCACATGGTTTCATTTTGATTTTAAAGGCTCTTTCAGTAAAAGGAAAAGCCTCCCATCACTGGCATTAAGGCACAGACAGATACAGGAACACAATACCATGTATGTCTGTGCTAAAGGTTTTGCAGTATCAGTGCANGTGTGGTTCAAATTGGCTATTAGAAGACTATTTTACACTGAAAGGGTTATTAAGCATTGGAACAGGCTGCCCAGGGCAGTGGTTGAGGTGCCATCCCTGGAGGTATTTAAGACAGGTTGACATAGTGCTTAGTGACATGGTTTAGCATGGTTTATTATTATTTAGGTTGATGGTTGGGCTAGATGATCACAGAGGTCCCTTCCAACCTAGACAATTCTATGATTCTATACAAGTATGGGGTTTTTTTTCCATTGTGCATTTTTTGTTTTTTTAAAGCTGCAGTTTAAGGAACAAGTATCTAACTTTTCTTCTTAATAGTTCTAACCCCTGTACCCAAAAGCTATGCAAGTATTATCCTTTAACTAGTCTTCAGTATACTTACCTTGTTTACTTCTCTACTACTGTAACTACTTTCAAAGCAAAATTGCATCCTGTGCTTTTTAAAAAGTTTCACACTTTTAGAAAAAAAGCTCACAAACGGAACAAATCTGAACACATGCAAACTTTTTGTGCAAAACAGCTGAAATATGCACCCATTTGATAAAATTATTTTTGCAAAATTACAGAGTGTAGCAAAACACTAATGAACACCTATTCCCAAGAAATAAAGCATCATGGAAAGCAAACCTCAAATATAGATGTCCCTGTGAATCGGCTTAAAGCTGCAAACTCAAGGATCAAGGTGCCTGCACAAGCTGTACAGGTATCAGTTTCTGTTCCTGTTCTTGCTTCTGGATGTCTCACACCAAATTTTAAGTTAACCTAGATAAAAGCAGAGGTCATTATTTTTACTAGCTAAAAGATTTCACGCTCCTGTGACAGGTCTGTAAGGGCAACTACATAATTTATGCTTTTTCTAAAGACAAGAAAAAATATCACATACACCCCTTTTTGCTCTTCTCTGCTTTACCACACACTGTCAACCGAAACATGTACATAAAATTATATAGAAATATCCAAAATGCTCAACCCTGCAAAACAAGGACTGACCCAATTACCCATTGCCTGGTTCACCAGACATTTGAATAAAACAATACCACCCTGAAAAATCTCATTCTAGCAATTTATTTACCAGCAAACCAGAAGCTTGAAACACCTCCTGTGCTCATGGAAATTACGTTTTGTAAATACCTCGCTGCCCCTGGCCCCAGAGAGTACCTGCTACACGAATCCACTTTTGTACCACACGTAACAACTTTCTGCATCCTGGAGAGGGCTCCCCCAGCAGGAGATTGTCAAACCCTGAACATTCTGAATTTTCATTAGAACATTTTCACTAGAAAAATGCTGATTTACTTAAGCCTAAATTTCTAATTTATGGAAAAGTTTCCAATCAAAGTTACATCTCACAAACTCAATGGATGACAGGCACCGGAAGTAGTTTTCTGTAATTCAGATAATATGTACCATGCTTTGTTTGAATGAAGTCAATATTTTTAGGTTACAGCTACCTTTACCCTCTTAGAAAAGCGGATGTAGACCATGAAGATTAATCTGTTTTGTTCTAAATTCTCAAGTGCTTGCATGTTGCTCTTCTGCTGTCTTAGGAAGAGTTATACACCAGAACAAAATTTACTCTCCTCAGCTACTTGGCGGTGCAGGGAGCAAGAAATCAACAGAGTGATGAGGCGAGATTTCCGCAGCTTCTATTTCCTCACAACGAGACTAAAATTTTCAAAGCTGGAAATGTAGGGATTCAGCCTGAAACTGTATTTTAAAATACTAGGTAACGTCTTTTACAAAAGAGCAGTTTATCAGCTTTTGATTTCTGTACACTTAATACATATACAAGTGATTTTATAAACAGATAAAACCAAAACAACAGAAATTTTCCTTACAGAAGTAATTCTGAAGTGCAGAAATCAGAGAACTTACCCTGGGATAAGGGAGACCACTAGTGGTGTTAAAAGCAGGTAAAAGCTTGTAGCCTAGTTCCTTTGCCATCTTCAGAAGTTCACCATTGTACCACTGCATACATTCACCTTTTTCTTTCAGCATAATTGCAACTGAATGCCCACCTAGGAGACCTCTAAAAACACAAGAAAAATTATCCTCATCAAGACCAATGCAGCAATTTCTACGATTTAGATGACTATGTAAGGAACTGTGCTACATTCACATGGCCCTAATTTTCAGAAATGCTGAGCAGATGCAACTCCAATTACAACCAAAGTGAGCTGTCAGTATTTTGGACGCAATTCTTATTGTCCAGGATTGAGTCCTAAAATATAGTTGAATCACTGATCCATCAGTATAGTTATAATATGTATACAATAGCTTAAAAACTAACCTGCTCCAAACCTGCTTTGAGCAGCAAATTGGACTACAGACCTCCAGAGGCCTCTCCCAACCTGAAGTAATTACCCTAAGTATTGAAATATTCTGTTAAATCAAGTATTGAACAGTGTAATGTGTAAGACTGTTTCCATTAAGAAAAAACACTGCTACCTGAGCACACACGGGGGGGGGGGGTTAATCAAAAAAGTTATGCCTGCAGTAGTTAGATGGGTGCAATTTGATTTAGTACCACTGCATCAATTCCAGCCTAACATTCTTAAACCTTTCTTAGAGCAGGTGTCGAGCTATGCTAACTGACAAAGGTAGAACTGAGCTGAAACAAAACTGAGGTGAGGTACAAATGAGGTGAAAGAGCACAGAAAGGTATGCCTTAAGGACATATAGCTAAAAGCCACATTTTTAAGAGCTTTGAAAAGATTAAAGTTACTCACCCAAGGACTCTTATGTTGGTTTCAAAGACAGATACAACTACGTCGTTATCTAAATTAACATCCTTTATTACTTTTTTTACTGCCTCTTCAAACTCTTTGGTTTTATTTAACACCTGGAATACAAATGTAACCAGGTGTTTAGGCTCCAACATACATAACACAGTCACTCTCAGGTGTGGAAGAACAAGTGCAGTGAATTAAAAAAGAAAATTTAACATGCCTTATATTGATATTCCGGTCCCACAAGAGCATACTCTGATACAGTGCAAAAAGACATGAGCAGTATTGTTTCTCTCATGACACACATGAAAAAGAATAGAAGCTGCACACAAAGAATAAAGTCATTGAGAATATACCTAAACTATTACTCAGGGATTTATTTGGTCCCTTCCCTACTCCCATGTCGTGACTGTAGTGCAACAGGACTCAGTGGACCACAGGCTGTGCTGGCAGAGTGGGCAAAGCCTGGCCTGCTCTGACGCATCCAATTTCACAGAAGACTCCTATCCACCACATTCTAAATTTGGTGAACTGTCCTAGCAGTCTTCCTCCTCCCAACAGTTTTCTCCTTGTGTCTGAAGAACAGCTTGGGCATTTCCTACAAATTTTCTTTCACACTGACTTTCTTTTAGTTCAATCTTTTAAGAATTGTTGAGACTTATCCAATTTGTTATCGGAAATGCCTTTAAATTCCATTTAGGTTAATCCTGCTCCGAGACAAGAAAACAATAAATAAATCACAATAATTAATTTGAGTGTCTGATAGAGACCAGGAGGTCCAGATACTGCATTATTGACATTTGTGGTCCTGATTTGAGAAGGCAAGGGTCATCTCACAGCCCATTACAAAAAGGGAGCAGCAGCTGTCAGAGAAAGAGTGTTAGATGATTAACAGACCAAATCAGTGCTGCAAGGATTTTCAAAACTTTCTAGGTTTGTTTACCTAGAGATATGAATGGCCAACAATTCCTAATTTCCAAACTCTATTTTCCAATGACAAAATATGTCAAAAGGATTGAAATCTAGCAAAAAGTAGTTTATTAATGATTGGAGTCTTTTCATAAAAAATGGAACGTAAGTTTGGCAATACGTCTTGGAAAACACGTCCAGTGTTGCTTGTTTAAAAATCTATTTAGGGGCATACAAATTCTTCCATGGAATATCTACATTAAATTTAAAAAGATAAATAATTGAGTAAGCATTAAGAGACGTTCACCCATAAGTCAGCATGTTGTTTCAGACTATGATGGGAGGGAAACTCAGGTATGTTTTGCTAAGTTAGAGCCCAAGAAAAACAAGATAAGAAATTATCAATGAAACGTGAAGGAATTTTCCAGTATTCTTTTTGCAATAGACTCCAAACGCCATCAACCCTTGGCAGTTCTTACGGGCAAGAGCCACTTTGAACAAAATCAATGTCTAGAACTAAGTCTGAACATGAGGAGACTTTAGTTTATCCAAGTCCATCAATAGATTTAACTTACCACAAGAGTGTCCAAGGTATCAATCAAGGTCAGTGAAAACCTAAGAAACAAAATTTAAAGCAAACTTACTATAGACTTAAATGTGTAGAAATTAAATACTTTTAGCAGTAACCAATACCACTAGAAACTAAATTTTGACAGACCACAAGCTGCTAAAAAAAATTAGTTATACACAATATGTTTAATATCAAACACCCTACTAAGTTTCTTCCCTTTATCAGTGATCAGGTATTGGGAACTGACCAAAACGAGCTGTGATTGTAAAGAGAGTTTTGCTTACTGCAAAGCTTTCAAATTTATTGTAAGCAAATTAAATTTTTATTCCTATTCTCCAAACTAATCTACCAAAAAGCTCAGTAGAACAGTTCACAGTCTTTCCAACCCCTTTTTAAAATTTCCTTCTTTAAAAAAAAAATTAAGAATGTTGACTTAAGTGTAATAATAAAAAAAGATTTAAGAAGAACAAAAATCATTCCAAGCTAAGTTTCTCCTGCCAGAAACTGCTCCATTTACCCACTTCAGATAAAAGCTGCAATTTGTTGCAATTTAACCCAGTGTTAAAATTAGTGGTGAAATACTACAGAAAATGCTGTCATTTCATTAGGAAATGTCTATATGGGATACACTGGAACAGAAAAAGGTACAGTAAAGGGCAGTGAGGTGAGGCTGAAAGTATGTAGCATCTTCTGTACTAGGAAGAAGTGAAAGACTAGTGCTCTTCAGCCTGCAGAAGCTTAAGATTTTAAAGTTGCATATGGCAGGAACAAAAAGCAAATGAGAATATACAATTTACTGTTTCTCATAGTAAATTTCACCTGGTGCCATCCAGCACTTATAAGTGGCAGGTTTAAAATTAATAGATACTTATTCTATAAAAAGAGAATGCCAAGTCAGATCCATACTGTTTGAAACAGGAATATCGTAATAAGGCTTGTCTTGTCCATATATTCTTCCCTAGGCCTGTTTGAGTGCATACAAAGCTGAGTGCACCTTTAGCCTAACCCCAAAAATTGCTTTTATGTTAAGAAAAACACTCCACACAGAATAAAATTTACAGAGTATGACAGCATTAAAATGGAAAACTTTGGAAACAGTTACAACTGCCTATTGAAGAACAAGCATCAAGAATTTAAGGAACTGCCCAATGTTTGATACCCTGTGTGACTACACATGGAGCTTAATTAAAATTCTAATTAGGTGGTCATATATTATAATTTTCTTTAATTTGTAAAGATGTAAGGACACTCTATGACTGTCTTTCTACAAGAGAAAGCGATTAACTAGTAGCTACACACAACTGCATAACATATATAAAAGCAGGGAGATTGTGCATTGCACAGTTACAGAGAAGGCTGGTGTGCAATTATGCTTCCCAGGCTTCCAGGGAACCAGAACTGACCTGGCTGTCTCACCCTGTCATTCTGTGACTGCAAAGCCTTGTACTGAACATGACTGAGGAGCCAAATGGCAAAAAACCAAAAAAACAACAAAAAATTATATAAGAAATCTAAGAAAATATAGCTATTAGGAACAGAAAAAAGGCATGTATAAAGAAAAATAATAAATACACTATTCAAGGCATATAAGGTGCTGAAAGGTAGCATTACTCAAATGATGGTATGTTACTATGTAAGAAAAGGTCTTTACGAAGAAAGCACAACAAGGATTAAAAATATTTTTTCTTGACATTCTTTCTCCTCAGCTGTATCTCTCAATCCCTCCAAGGCAGCAGGCTTGTACAGGAATCTCTAGACTAAGGAACTTTTGTGCATAAAAAAAAATAACAGGCTCAATATCATAAAGTGAATTAGAAGTAGTATTTAAGACAAAGACTTCAGCTTTGATTAACACTATACTGTTTAGGGACACTAAGCACTGATACCAATTAAAAAAAAAATAATCATCAGCTATTTGTTATTAAGTATTTGCTCTATAAATACAGAACAGATACAGACAACATTCCTTGCAAAAAAATATCAATTATAAACACATTTAGAGTAATGCAATTTCATTTCTGATTGTTCAATTTAAGATGGAGAAAAATAGTCCTTAAATCTACATTTTGCTGGCCAAATGTATTTTGTGTTCTAAGCTACCATAAAGGAAAAATCCGAAGAATGTCAATGTCTGATACAACGTTTTAGACTTTGGCAAAGACCTCAGGCTACCACACACATGATAATCATTTGACTAATTGTGTTTTCAGAGAGCTTTCTACTAAAAAATTAAAAAGCATTTGAAATACCACTTAAGGCCAGCATAATGAATAACAGTTTACTGTCTGTGAGGCTGATAATTAACCCTTATAACTCCTGCTTAATAGCCAAATTTACTAATACCACAACTGGCAGCTCACATTTGGAAGGCTTTCCTATGAAAACTACTTGGTGAATGATGTAAAAAACCCAAACCTATCTTTGACTCTCACTCATTGGTCAATTCTTTTTTTCTGATTACGATACAATTTCACCATATCATGGAAGGATATAATAAAAGTATCGGTGCCTAACTTGCATGAAGTTCACAATTACAGCTTTCTTTCCAGCAGCTTCTCCCCTACTCCCATAAGAGATCTTATGAGACAGATTATGGATTTGTTTGCACCCATCAAATCTTTTTCAACAAATGTAAGCTTCTGGATAAGTCAACCAAAGGAACATGTTTTATGGGCTGCAAGTTGTACTTCAACTCCTAGATGTTTACATGGGACAGTAACCATTTCAAACACTAACTTTCCCAAGGCATCATCCACATCGCCTCGACTTGGCTCCTGACCCCGTACTCGTCCACGACAAGTTAAAGGCATGAGTTCATCAGCTGGATACGCATGCTCCTGTGGGAAAACAGAACAAGGGAGTAAGTTATAACTGTAACGGCCATTTTGGCAAATCCTCACAGCCTATTATAAGTGAGTCAAATTACCCTTTACCCTGTACTTAAGATAAACTGCCTGACAATCACAGAATTACAGAGGTGAGGGATCTCTAGAGGTCAACTTGTCCAACTCCTCAAGCAGGGCCATGTAGACCCGGTTGTCCAGGTCCACATAAGTACAACTTCTGAGTATCTGCAAAGAAGGATACTCCACAACCTCCCCAGGCAACTTGTGCTAGAACTCAGTCATGTTCACAGTAAAAAAGTGTTTAATGATGTTCAGAGGAAACCTCCCACGTTGCAGTTTGTGCCTGTTGCCTCTGGTCCCATCACTGGGCAGCACTGAGAAAAGCCTGGCTCCGCCGTCTTTACAGCCTCCCTTCAGGTATTTATCCACATTGATAAGATCTTCCTGAGCCTTCTCTTCTCCAGGTTGAACAGCCCCAACTCCGTCACCCTTTCCCCAAAGGAAAGATGCTCCAGTCTTCATTGTCTTTGTGGCCCTTTGTTCAACAATGTCCAGTATGTCTGTGTCTCTCTTGTACTGGGGAGGCCAGAACAGGACACAGTACTCCAGGTGTGGCCTCACCAGCACTAAGCAGAGGGGAAGGATCACTTCCCTCAACCTGACAATATTTTGCCTAATGCCAGCTATTAGGATGCTGGCTTGTGGTCAACTAGGTGACCATCAGGACCCCCAGGTCCTTTTCTGCAAAGCTGCTTTCCAGCTGGGTGGGTGGAAGGAAATGATTAAGCTTTGAACAGAGCAACAGGACCTCTTTCTCCCTCTCTCTCTCTCCAGCCTCCCAGAGAATTCTGGAGCAACTAGCAGCACACCCGAAAAAACATGAAAAAAAAATAACTTGAATGTTAATTGCACACTTTCTGCAACAAGGTGCACATGACACTTCTCATAACGTTTCTTAGACAGAAGTTATCTCAAAGATGAGATTAAAACCTAAAACTAATGCAGGCATTAAGTGGCTGATAATTCATGGAGAAATCAATGGGAATTAGACTTCAAAATCACTTTACAAACATTTCCGAAAGAACAGAAGTGACAGAGGGTCACAAACAATGACATAAGAGAACTCACTTAGAAGGCAAAATAATAAATCAATAAATCACAACACAAGGCAGGAAAAAAAAAAACATTCACAAAAAAGCTTACCAAGACCAAGCTTTTACAAATATAACATTTATTTTTTTAAAGATGGAAACCTTGTAAGATTCTCAGAAAATGGTTACTTTCCATATTTCTAGGAAAAAAAAAACTGCAAAGCAAGCTATACTGTAATTCTATTTCTTGTCAGTCAAGCAGAAATAACACAAGTGGCACCACTGCCTAACTCAAGCACACTGAATAAACTGCCTGTTCCGATTCCCTTTCAAGTCAATGCAAATTTTAAAAGGTTGAAACTACCACCCAAAATGAAATATCAAATGAAATAAACACGAATTTGAATTTAAGCATTGTGCAATAGGAGAGGTTTACTGAATTTTTTTCAGAGTGGTCACTGACATTAAGAAAGATGAATTTTAAATATACCTAATTTCAATAAACATGCATCAAATTGCCTCTCCATTAAAAGGCCAGAACAAGCGATTTGGGATGGACCTTCTCTCTTTTTATTTCATCAGGAAACTTGCTCCTATACTGTGCTCTTGAATTTTGCTTTTAGTGGAGAATCAACACGTGGCAGGATGAAAAAGTTCAATTACTGACTGAAACTGCAAGTAAACACATTCAAAGTGTTCCCAAATATATGGTACCAAAAAAAAATAATCTATATCCAAATATGAAATAGACAGGAAACATGGCACATTCTTCTATAAATAAACAGCTCTTACAGCAACTTCTTTTGAAACTGACGTTCATTTCCCTGTCTACCATCCTCCCAAGCATTTTGGTCTTCACATAACTCTTTGTTCTCAAGTTCAACTACAAAAGCCAGAATCTAGATCATTTTAATACAGTTCTGATGCTTCTGACTATCTGCACATAGGACTCAGAAAAAACAGGCTAAGTAGTACACGGCAAAAGCAATGTCAAAACTAAGATCCCTGGCTTAAATCATGGAGAAAAAAAAGTGATAAAAATTCTGGAGAAAATGGACTTTCAGCCTTACAAAATCATAAGGAACTAAAAGCTTCCTGAAAAATAGAAATTCTTATTCTCTGTCTAGAGCAATAAGGACTACTGGGTCAAGTGATTTCCCAAGGTAGCTAGAGCTATTAAATATAAAACATGGCACAAATGTTACAATAAACATATTTCTGGAAAAAAAGTGAAGCTCAACAGATATTCTGGGATTTCAACACAATCTGACCAAACAGGCAATCATGTTGCCTGATGTCAGGACTAAGTTCAGGGCAGCACAGTACTCGAATAATGAGAAAAGCCCCATTGCTACTAGTACCGCAAACCAAGAAATATCTACTGGCCTCAAGTGACTGGCATTTTCACAGACTCTTTCTGCCAGTCAAGAATAAAAGAAAAATCCTGATTATTACAAATATTGCTGAAAGACCTAAAAACTCCATCAGCCTTTTCTTCAAAGCTCCTGTTAACAATTGGAAGAAAAACAAAAAAAACAAAAAAAAAAAAGACAAGGGCAAGGGAGTTTCCCCCTTGCAAACAAACGTGAATTTTCAGTCTTCTAGCTACACGTCTAAAATGCATATTAATAGAAACAGAAAGCCAGAACTCTTCAGCTGGCTGTTTCAAAAGCAGTTGCAAAAAATACTTAATTCTATTGCTGTCAGAGTCAAGTCTGATACCCTAATCTTTTCTTCAACTTTAAACAAACAAGTCATATTTCTCTGTTTGTTTAGTGTTCAAGCATACGTGGCAAGTAAATACCCTTTGGGCTTCAAAGTTTCCAGGATAGCTCAAGTAATTCTCCTCCTTCATCCAGAATTTTCTTGCTTCAGAAGTAGCAAGACACCCACCAGTTTCAAATTCATCACAGTGAACAGTAGAAGCACAGATCCTTTCTACTGGCATGTAACTTTTTATCCAATTATGCCAAATACGTAACAGCTTTGACTTCAGAATGTCATAGGAAACCTAACCCGAGTGCTTTTCACAGTCCCAAGTAACTAGTTGCAAATTTTCACCAACAAGCCCAATGTTTGTTAAACTGCCCAGATGCCAGGAGCGAGCTAACTTTAAGAAGATAAACTACGCTCATTTTGAAAATACTCTTGCTTGGCTTTATATCCATTAACTCTATAACTCTCATGTACTGTATAAACTTGTAACTCACAAGCTTTTAATATTGTATTACATATTAAAGCATTAAATCATAATACAGAAACTGGGACACGTGGCAAGACACTGTCAAGAGACAAGTTTGTTCTGCAGGAACTGGTGCAACTGAAAAGAGAGAGGTTTCTGCAATACCCACAAAGAACATGCAAAACGATCATTAACGTGAACTCGGGAATATGTATCTTTTGTATTTATCTTACTAACATTTAAAGGCTCTTCTCAGACATTTATTACTTATAGCATATTTGAAAGTAATTATTACTTCAGGAAAGTCAGTCCACTAAGTAATTTTTTAATTCTTAAACATATCTAAACTCAGCTAATTATTTCAAGGTTGATGAGAGGGCAGAATGGCTCACATATCCAGACATAAAGACACCTGCATAGACAATCACAAGTCACATTAAAAGAAGCCACAGCGAGTGTGGCTCGCTGTCATATGACAGTCACATACTTAGAAGGAGCTCTAATGTGTAGATGTATCACACCAGATCCCCTTTTTGTTTGACTTTGTTCAAGAAACACTGCTTGCTTGGAAAAGAGCTACCAAACTGCATCTAATGTATTCTACCACAGAAGAGGTATTTTACACAATTTCTACCCACAAAATAAGAATAAGTTGTATTCTCCAAAGTCTGATGATCGCATACTAGGACAGGGAAGCTCAAGGAGAGCTGTATTTTTAGGAGTCTGGAATTTCAAATCAAATAGCTCAGACAGTTACTGCTAGCACTTCCTAGCTACCATTCTGAAAGTCATAACCCTTTTGACACTGCACTTCCCAAAAGTATGATGTGTGCATTTCTTTTTAAAGGCTATAAAAGTGCTTTTATTTTAACTCTGGTTTTGCCTCTACCTCCCTGCTATTTCTCTAGAACGTCACATACTGTAAGTTGCTTTCTCTCCCAGGTCAGCAATAACAATTCTGAAAAAAAAATAAACAAAGAGCCATTTTACTTACCATATAATTGCTATATGCATGATCAAACATTTCTAGCACTTGGTTTCTAAAAAAGAAATAAAATAAAAGCATTAGTGGTCTGTCTTACAACTGCCTTTATCACACTATGTCAGATCAGTAAGATGTATTACATTTTAATAGCTGGACATTAGTAAGGTGTCCTCAACTAAAGTACTCAAGTAAACGAAATATAGCACAATAATTTTTCTTAATTTGGCTCCTTTCTTTCTTTCATTCATTTCTTCACCTAACATGAAATTAAGTGTTTGGGGGATCTCTGTCAACATCCTGCATTTCCTCTTAAATAGCTGTAGATGTCACATTAAAGCTAGAGATGGGATGCATTCCTTGCTCAGAACCCCCCCCCAGCAAATAGAATTACTTTCTGCTTGTAATCATCAGTACTAGAACCAACAGACACAGCACAAATTCCTACCTATGATTCAGGAAAAGGACCATAAATTACAAGGTACACCTCTCCCTTGCATTAGAAGTCTTGGCAAGTGAATACTAAAGAAAACCCTTGTAGATACAATTATTTTACATGTTTGAAAAGTAGTCAAGATGAGAAATGTTAGTAGATAAAATAGGTTTGGGTTAGTTGTTTTGGGGTTTGAGAGAGAGATAGCACTACTTCCAATCATTTCTAACTGTTCCACCAAGGAGCTCTTCAAGGCAAAAAAGCATGCTAATTTCTAAACTACCATCAGCATAACCTACAACCTCTGCTAAGACTGAACACTGCAATTATAGTCCAAATATCTGATTTAATTTAATGACATGGATATTTAAGAAGTCGTTTTAACTCATCAAAGGCATTAAGTCATTAAAAGAGCACAGTATGATGCTTTTTACAGGTTCTTCACCCACTCCATCCAGTTTGCAGTTCTGGAATCGGCTACAGCAGGTGAAACCCCAGGTTTTGGCAGAAAAGTGCCAGGTCCAGCTGAACTAAGCCTACAATGCTGTTCAGTGAGGTAGCATACGGAAAGCTTCTTAAAACTTTTCTTTCTCTACATGCAACATATTCCAGTGCATTTTCTGAAAGATTCTCTGCAACTGATGTGATCTTGTCATCAATACACAGATTACCTGCTGTTATTCAGAAATTACCCAGGTTGAATCCCCAGATACAAACCATCTCAAGACATTATGTGTATATACCTGAGGTATCAGATGATACACTGAGTGCAAGAATTTTAAACCCCTCACTGAATGAAGGTTAAACTCCTTATGTAGTAACATGAAAAAACCATACATAACACTAAACTCCAAGTACCTTGAAAACCCAGTATTAAAAAAAAAAAAGTAACTGTAAACATGAGTTATATTAACCATTAGATATAAGTTGATATAACTGCTCAAGTCTCCATGGTGTTACTCCAGCAGACTTTTTGCATCGTTATTCCATGCAACCAACTAGTAGATGGTACAAGGATGATGATGCAACAGCCCCAGCAATACACTAAAATCATTTACATGTTTGTCTAAAAAAATCCTACTCCACACAGTGCAATACATTGCCACCTATATTGTAATTTTTATCCTTCAACTCAAAACCATATTAAAAGCGAAACAGCTTATTACAAGTAAGACACATGAGAGGTCCAAGCAGTTTACCTTATATACTGGAACTAGGAGGCAAGAAAACATGTAAACATTTACCTTTTTTATTACTCCAAAATACTCATGTGTTCCAGAAGCACAGCCATAATTAGACAAACTGACTACAGATTTAGATTTACCTTTGATCACTTTTACCCATAATTACATGCAACCACTGGCTATAATCGTCAAGACTGTAGTCGGCAAAGGTATGGCAGAAGGGTTTGACCCCACACATGGCAGAGGTGATGGAAGGCTGTCTGCCCCAAAGAGCCGTGGCCACCTGACCGAAGTATCAGCCTGGTTCTGGCATATGCACCTCAAACACTGATGGGAGACCCATGCCACGCATCTCGTAGTATCTTCGGGATGGAGGGAAGAAGGAGGAACAGGAGAGACGTTCCAGGAGTACTGCTGGGCAAGGGGTACACCCGCACCCGTAATGCCCTGGAAGCAGATCCCACCGCCCCGGCACGGCGAGGGGACACCGGTGCACCGCGAAGCTACCACGGGCTGTGGACACGGCAAGGGCCCCGTCAGCCTCCGCCCTGGCCCCATAGGGAACCGGCGGCCCTAAAGACGAGCCGGAGCAGCCGCCGTTCCCCCCCCCACTACCGGCCCGGCCCGGCCCGCTGCGGCGGCGGCACTCACCCCAACCGGCGTTTCTCTTCCTTGCTCATGGCCCCGGCGCCCGGGGCTGCCGCTAGCACAGAGGAGGCGGAAAGCAGGCCAAGGGCCAGGATCTTCCACGGCCTCCTCCAGCGGGGCCCCCGGTCGNGGCCCTCCGCTTTCCTGTGGCGTAGCCAAGGAAACCGCCTCGCACGGCCACTTCCGGGTCCCCCTGCGCGCGCCGACCCACCAAGCCAATAGGAACGGGAGAAGGGCGCCACGAGGTGGGAGGGGCGCGCGGGCCACGTAACGGCAACGGCACGCCGGGCTAGAGGGCGACGTGGACAAAAGGAGGGGCGGAGAAGGGCGGGAGGGGAGCAGCGCGCAGGCGCAATAACACCGGACTACAGCTCCCGGCATGCACTAGCATGCCCCGTTGTGGCTCCGTAAGAGGTAGCGATCGCTCGCTCACTGGGATCCGTAGTTCGCCGTCTCTGAGAAGAGGGTCAACGGCCGGCCGCGGGCTGGGGGACGGGTCCAGGCGGCAGCCAAACGCCGAAGCGAGGCCAAAAGGCAGAGAGCGTAAGGCCGCCCTTCGGCGGCCGCTTGGAGTGAATTGTTTTAATGCAGCCCCCCAACATTAAATTATCACGTGCACACACAGAAAACTAGCTTCCCAGCAATGGAAAGGAAGAGCTTCTTTTATTTTAATGGCATGCGTTTTTACAAAGTTATAAGCAAGATACAACGTGTTTCATATCCTGTCCTTTAAAACTGGCACCTCCATGAAATAAAACCGGTCACGTCCCCCAGCACCCATCCCCTCAAGGCACCGCAGCGCTTCTAACCCTCAGCCCTCCGGGCCGTGAAAAGCGATTTATTATTCTTCCCAGTTTACAGGAGAATTAATTAATTCCAGGTAAGTGTAGGAAATTCCAAGAAAGCAACAAAAATTACTGAATGAGTGGATTATTATTTTTGCTCAGTGGTCCAACATTACAGATTGCAGATGGCTGACCTCTAAACTGCTGTTGCCTCTACCCAAGTCTAGTTAAAGACGCTACTCTCTATCCATTTGGAAACATCTGAATGTACAGAAAACACCCACAAAGGCCAAAAAGAAATCAGTCCCCTACCCATGAGGAACTTTAAGTTACAGAACAGGCTAAATCTTCCCTGTTCATTCCCATCCTACTTGTGAAAAACAAATACGCTGAGCATCTGTATTCAGTAACTCTCTTCTTTAATACTACAAGAAAACATTACCCAGATCTAAGCCTGCCATAGAAATAACTCACAAATGATTACGGTGGGGGTGTTTATGCTAAATACTTTCTGTACAGATGTATCTAATTCATATTACTCGTAAACAGATTTTGTAGGAGACTGCAGCCTTTTCCACAGAGTTGCTGTCTTGCTAGTCCATTTCGTATAAAAAGGTATTAAAAAACCATGTCCCTTAATCTTAGCATGACTAAAAGAGACTGCTGCTGCTTAACTATAAGTCACATGTTATGCATTTGAAGTTAACATTCAGTACCAATTAGAAATAACTAATGATTTGTAAAAAAATTGGCTGACAGTGGTTTGTGTGATTACAAATTAGTATTTTTGCAGGAAACAGAAGGAGGAAACAAGTCAAAGTACTTTTGCAAGGAAAACATCTCTGATCTTAATGATTCCACACCACAGCATGGCTTCTGGAATAAACAGGAGTTGCTTCTTTTTTTTCTTTTTGTTTTTTTTTTACACTAGTGACATTGCAGTTGGCCAGCTACTCAATAATGTTCCTTACTTACGCAGTAATATTTGCTTGTTCCTCTAGTGTCAACTCTCTGTTAGTATTATAGCATATTTTGACAGCATTAAACAATAGACTTTGCACAGTTTGTTGAAGTTGTTGAAGTTAAATGCCAACAGGTATTATGCTCTCAGGACTTTGTTATTTCTTCCCACGTCTTTATGTGCATACATCCTGTAGTCCTTACTGTACTGACCCTTAATCTTTACTGTACTGTACTGTATTATATTTATTCACAGTCTGAAACACCAGGCCAAATTTTTTTAACTGACCTCTAAAGTGAGGTCATGACCTCTAAAGCCCAATTTAATAAAATACTATTTTTCACTTCTAAGCTTTTCCATGCACAGTCTTTAAACTATGCATGCAAATAATGCATATTTTGCAAATAAGCAATTTTGTGAATAGATCGTGATTTGATGTGGATGATAATATGCTGGCTATGAAAGCAAGAGGTCTCGTTTTAACAACTGCTTTTTCTGCCCTCTGAAATCTAAGAACACATGAATAACCCTTGGCTCCTTTTTGCTTCAGTTAACAACTTTATTAGAAATTGTATGCAACAATCACGATATTTCACGATTATTGCAATTTATGGTATAGTTTAGGCACCTAGAAAGGCCTACAGAACTGGATAATTAACTTAGTAAGAATAGGAATGGCAGAACCCTAAATATTCTGTATTAGATAGTAAGTGAATACATTTTATGGTGGGAAGTAAAATGGAAAGATGCTGCTTACTGGTAATAGTTATTGTAAACATTCTCATCTTTCCCTTCCACAAAAACAAAACAAAATAAAATAGCCATAAAGTGCTCTGAAAGGCTAAATAACCGAGAAGTGCAGAGTGGGACTGAGAAACCTGCTCCCATATTTTCCCCATTTTAAATATAACAATAAGAGGAAAACAAAAATCAGAACACTTGCATGGTCTTTAATATCCATCAAAACTTTAAAATAATTAAGTGATCAGTTTGCAGAGTTTGCTTTTGAGCAACCTACGAAATTAATTATTGGTTCTGTTTAACTACTAAAAGTTTTATTTATTTCCCATATACTGCATGCAAATACTAAAAGCATCCTTGAATAGCCATGTAAGTACCAACCCCCTAAGATTCATAGCAGTACTTGTGAAATCCATGCGTTTAAAACAATTATGAGCTACTCCCCTGCTAAACCACTACGAATGGTTAAGTTGTTAAAATAACTTTATAGTTGGGGGTGAGCTGATTTTGAAGCATTCAGTGCTCATATTGTCAGACTTTTTCTGTAACTGTAAAATATAGCAAATTTTAAGTGAAAGATTAAGTTCCCCAACAGCAGCCTGGTTTTAGATAGTAAGGGCTTTAACCAAAAAGAAACCTGTCACCCATCACTCAGGAAGGGATCCTCACTAACACTGCAAGAGCTGGTAATACCACAACAAAGCCTATGTCCTCTAACCCCGGTCCAAGTAAGTATTCAGAATTCAACAGGGATTACTGGAGTAAATAAATCCTGCAGAGCTGAGCTGAAAAATGCTTCTTACTCTTCAGAGTTCTGCTGTGCACACCTATCTTCTCTGTTGTCCTCTGTGAAATGATCTTTCACTTCTGTGCTTTTTACTTCCGTGTGTGAAGATGATTCATCTTCTGGCTTTCCTTCACCCTCAACTGCTTCCATATCTCCTGTGGCCTGTAGGGCGCTAACCTCGCCCTGCTCCAGCACAAAAGAAACTGGCATGTCTAGCAGTCCTGTTCTTGGGTTTTCTGCATCCAAAATGGGCACTTGCGTTGTGTCTACATTTTCAGCGGGATTATAAAAAAAGCTCTCAGTCCCTACCTCCACTGGGATGGCATGGCTATTTCCTGCTTCTCCTTCCTCCCCATCTAATGTTTTGCCTCCAGAAACATTTTCAGTGTGTTGTTCTGGCTGCAATCTATTGCTTTTGCAGCTTCCCACACCTGTGTACTGAATGCTCTGCTTCATCTCCACCTCTGCCTTTGCCTCCTGAGGCACATCTGAGCTTTCCACCAGCCATTCTGCTTGTGCCGTATTGCGGGCCCCCTCAGACACATTCACTAAATTTGTACCATCTGGCCCCAAACTAATTGAAGATGGCTGCTCCTCCTTGAACTCAGCGCATTCTGCTGCATCTTCCTTGGTCAACCTCTGGCTCACTTGAATTTCTGCCGAAGCCATTTTGCTCATCTCATTGTTCCCTTTATTGTGCTCCTGCAGCTTTAATATCTCAGCTTCACAAATCTCCTTTGTCTTCTCAGGTGGAGTATCTGCTGGTATCTCAACAGTTACCATTAGCAAACTCCTTATCTCATTCACATCATCAGGGAATTTACAACTCTTTTCTTCTGACTTGCTTTCTTTGTCAAGATTGTCCCCAAACCCTCCTTTCCCTGTGTTTTCATCCTGGGAAATAAGCCTTGTCTCGGGACTTGTTCCTTGATCATTGCTATCTTTTTTACTGCCCTCTTCAAATCCTGTTCCTACTGCATTTTCACTCTGAGATAATTTTTCCACTATTTCTTTTTCTACCTCGATTTTCTTTTCAGCATTCATTAAAATCTCTGCTTCTGCTTCATTATCATGTGGGGAAGTCAGCTTTATCTCAGTAACTTTTTCCAGAGATTTCCTTTCTTTTTCAGTGCCACCAATGAACACAGCATCTGTTGCCATTTGACTCTCAGAAGTTACCTTTTCCTCCAGTACTCCTTCATGTACCTGAAGTTCTTTTTTAGGGCTGCCTACAACATATTTCACTGCAGTCTCAGTCCCAGAATCTACTTTTTCCTCCACAGCTTCTTTTTCTGTCTTAAGCTCTTTCTCAGTGTTCACTGCACACTCTGCTTTCACCATGTCTTTGTTCTCCAAAGCATTTTTTTCCTCTGCAACTTCTTGTTTTGTAAGGGTAGCTGAAAGGGTAGCTGAAAGCCCTCTGCTTCCATCATCTGTAATGACCACTCCTTCACTTACGCTTGCCTGACCAGCAGCTGCACTAGAAGTGACTGCCTCTTTTTCTGATGACTTGCTATCATCAACATCCTTCTCCCAAGAAATTTTTCCTGTCACAATGAGTGTTTCGTCACTTTGAGTTTCAGTGTCTGACATTTCAGCTGGGGCGGAGGAAGGCTTCTTGGCGGGAGTGGTTTGTGCTGATCCCGAAGGGGTCTTCAGGTCCGTTAAACTGGACACACTTTCACAGGGCAAATTCAAGTTATCTTCAAAGAGGTTGTGCTTCTTCATAATGGCAGCTTCTTTTATCACTAAATGAAACAGAAAGATCAAACTGTTTTGGAAAGACTGCCAGAAGTACTTTGAAAAAATGTTTTCCTGAGTTTTTAATGTTTGATATTAAAAACAACAGTAATTTTCATTTTCAACTTGCTTTTAGTTTACATTTCTTTTTTGTGGGTGGGGATTTTGCCTGTTTTGAATGATGGAACTAATATTGACATAAGCATTGGTGTAATAGAGGTCCCACAATGCATAAAAGTAATGTTTCAATGCAGAAGTATTTACACTGAATATATGAATAAAAGTGTGCTTATTGCATTAACTATGATACTGATACTTTGGAATAGGAGTGCCAAAGAGGAGCTAATCAAACTTACTATGCAATATAGAAGCTTGTCTTTTATCCAGGGCACGGACAGACAGATCCAGAGAGATACAAGTATTTTGTGTGTCTGTATATGTCATCAAGAACTATTTAGTTTTCTGACACAAAAGCGGAGAGATTTGCAGGGAGTACTGCACTGGCATCAGTGATGTGCTGAAAACTGCATCCAGCAGTACATTTCATTTGGGGAAATACATTTATGCTGCCATTAGATATTACCAAGTCTTTGCAAATAAGAGTATATTTCAGTCCTTGGCCCAGAGAATCAAGATAAAATGAAGTTGGCATAATTACATTTTGTTAGAAATAGGCTTGTGCCAAGCTACGATTTTGAGTTTCCCAGGATTAGTAAAGTTGCCCCATAATTCAGATGTTAGGGCTTGCCATACATCTTTAATGAGCTAAATCCAAACAGTGTAGCGTTGTAAGCACCAGTCTTCAGGAAAGTAGAACCTGGATCTGAAACAACCAGGCTAGGACTTTAGGAAGGTCTGAAGCAAGAGCTCACCAGCCAGTGGCCAAAATGTTGTTACTGTCACCTGAAGAATGTTCTCACCTTTCAGGGTTTCTTCAAGCAGCATCTGATATAAAATCTCTTCATATACATTCTCTACTTGGATCACGCTAGTGTAATCAGCAAAAATGAATTGCTCATATTTCTGCAGCTCCTGTGCACACACAGAAGAAAGGAACAGATACAAAGAAATGAGAGACTTTTAGATTTCTCCTTCAATGCAGTACCCTGGAGATGCTGTCTAGCAAGTCCTTGCAATGCTCCTTGCTGGCTTTTGAGGCAAGCTATTTGAACTATGAGTAAATGAACTATATATCTTCACAATTCATTATGCACTTATCAAACAGTAGTCTTGCACTGCAGTTACATTTTAAAGTACTACAGATCACTGCCGTCTGTACTGTAATAAACAATCTGAAATAAATAGCTGGTAAGGAAATGACTTACTCCCTGTTTGTCCAAGGAGGCAAATCCATGGTGAGCACAGGAGAGACAAGGTTTGGTTTTGTTTTTCTAATAGGTGTGTAGCATTATTATTGATTTATATGCACTTGGCTGTCTAAACAAATAATTGAGTCATTATCAGTGAGCAGCTGCTTGTTGGTCTATAAAAAGTAAATTAAGTGACCTCTGCCCACTTCTGGAAGAGGCGCCTACATGCAAACATCTGCAGGGTTCTGAGTAAAAGGTCAAGACTTGTGCATGTCAATTGTGCCACACATTTTATTCTAGAGAAAGCTTGTGGGAAATTAAACAGAAAGGGCTTGTAGAAAGAAAGTTTGCAACACCACTGCTCCCTCTGTCCTGTATGACAGAGACATGTGGGACTCCCCCCTCTACAGATTCAATGTGAGTGAAATGCTTGCCCCTCTGCTTAGACACCATGTCTTGAAGGCACTGTTGACATTCTACGAGACACTATTATTTTAGGGACAGTAAAGTGGAGTGACATGCAGAGGACAGTGATTTTAAATATATTTTTGAAACCTGTAAGTTTTAATAACCCATACTCAAAGACTCACAAGCATGACTTGGCAAAACACTTGGTTTTAAACTTGTTTTTGAAAGAGAAACAAGCTGGAGAGCATCAGCAAAAACAGCACACTGTGGGTGAGAGCTTACAGCTCCAAGAGCTGATGAACATCAAGGAAACCAAAAGGGTAGAGAGAGCAGAATGGCTTAGGGCAGTCATCTTTCAGCAGGTACAGTGAAAATACAAGAAAATACGCATGGGTTTCATGAAGGGTACAGACTATGTATTACAGAATATTTAAATGAGGTATTAGGAAGAAATTCTATACTGTGAGGGTGGTGAGGCACTGGAACAGGTTGCCCAGAGAAGCTGTGGATGCCCCATCCCTGGAAGTGGTCAAGGCCAGGCTGGATGGGGCTTTGAGCAACCTGGTCTAGTGGGAGGTGTCCCTGCCCATGGCAGGGCGTTGGAACTTGATGATCTTAAAGGTCCTGAACCATCCTATGATTCTACTTGTTTTGAGCAAAGGTGAGCAGCATTCCAACTGGCCTCTGATGCAGCCACACTGATAATATCTCCATGAAACTGTAGCTACATTTGCTGAGTACTAACCTACCCTATGATTAAGGGCAACAGAGAATGTCTCTGTATGTTCCTTTCCTGAATTGCTGATGCAATTACTTCCATTTCAAATCACTGAAAGCAAGTGCATGGCCTGTCTGCTCGCTGCTCCTGCTTCCCAAACAGGTGTTTGGCTTTGAAGGAGGTTGTCAGCAGAGGTCATATATGGTCACAGCTATGTCTCCAGGTACTGCTGAAGAGGAAAAGCGCCCTCTCCCACGGACTGAATTTCAGCCTACAGCAGGGTCGCTGAACACAAGGACAAGTCATAACCTATAACTGTAGCTGTCAAAAGGCATCCAGTTTGAGAGGACTTCAGATCTCTCAGGAAGAAATGAAATGGGGATGGGCAAAGGTCTGCAATTATCTCTGCGAAAGCAAGCTGTATATGCATTTTCCATGTTTCCTGAAATCGTCCCTTTGCTCCACATCTACCCAATCCATGAACTGGCAAATTTAAGCGTCATCTGGCTGAGCAGGCAGCCATTCTGCACAACTCCCCAAGAGAAATCAGCTTTACAGAGTTGAAGATTTACTGCCAAGGTGTTAATCCTTCCCTGACTTTTATTATTAGGGGTGTTTTAATCATAGTAACCTACTGGTTTGCATGTTGAAGCCAGTGTCTTCTGCATTGTGGGCAAAGTAATCTGTACCAGTGCTTCTTGAAATATCTTCTTCCGGATAGTGCTGCTGTCATAATCATATTGCTGTCAAAACAGACAAAAAGAGAAACAAGCCTAAATGTGTTTGGGGTTATTAATCACTCATAGGAGGAACTGGTTCTTATTAACATGTGTCAGGTTAATTAACAGGTGGCAGGTGAATCCCAAGGGATACCACATCACACAGGGCACACTCAGGGGTTTGAATTCCCATGCAGGTTACTTCAGATTTTACAAAATCTCACCTAAAATTGAGGTTTATGGATTCTCTTTACCTTCATTTTTTTTTTTGCCTAGGCAAGAAACAACCCCCTGATTCCTCTCTCCATGTATTTCAGCATTGCCTCTTTGGAGAGTAATGAATTCTAGGTGTGGGCTAATTATAAAGCTAATTTAAAATGATTTACCCAGATCCATAGCATCTTTTCCAGCTGATTTAATTGCAGTTGAAAGGACTGCACATGTAAATACTCTTACAAGTGTCGGCCCAGAACTAGGTTTTACTCCTAAAACGAGTAGCTTTAAGTGCCACCAAATTAGAATTTCCAGCTGAATGGTAAGAGATATATTCTTCCAAATACTGAGATAAATTAATATAAAATATGTTCTCAGTTTTCAAGAAGTCAGAACCCAAGGTCTTCCTGGGCAAATGCTGCAACGTTTACCTTCAGTACTCTCAGCTTGACTTTCTCGATGCTTGTTGCAACTTTGGCTGAGTCTGCCTGGTGACTTGGAGAGAACAGCTGCTCAAAAGTATAAACTGCATTTTCCATCAGCTAAAAATAATAATTAAAAAATCTGTTAAAGACCAGTGACATAAAAATCCTACAGGTGTAAAGAAGCATGATAAATGTAACAACTAATTTAAATTGTATTTTTGACAAGGTGAATTGGACAAAGAATAATGGGCCTAAGATCAATAAATATTTCAAGTACTTTAAATGATTGTGGAAGGGGAAGAAAGGCCTTGTTTAGTTTAGATTGCAATGCTGGGTTTTGGAATGAGAAACCAAAAGTAAGATTACCTGATGCGAAAGAATAAGAAAATGAGACTGCCTCAACTTGTATCTTGAGTTTATGAGCAGATCAATACTAGGAAGTCTGCTACTGTAACTAAACAAACAGCTCTATCGGAGTAGATTCATTTATGTTGTCCAAAATTTTTCTGCAATATCTCAGTTCTCTGAAGGTTAACATGCACAGAAATGTTGCAACAAATAAAGAAAAGTAAGCCTTAGTATCATTATTATGCTATCAAGGCTTTCTTGTATAGATTTAATCTCATGTCACCATCCAAACAGATAGCGAAACAGATGAAGTAGAATCGATCATCTATATATAAAGGCCACAGACAGAACTCGTTATCCATAATAAGAAGACTCCCATTGAGTCCTACCAGAACCTAATGGTCTTAATCATTAATACTCCAGATAACTTTTAAAAGAAATTAATCAGTAGCTTTCCTTATAATACAAATAATTATCAGCAAAAATCACACAGATTGCAATAATTTCCACAGCATTATGTTAGACTGGCGTTTGCCGTATTTCCATGTCATCCAGAGCTGTGTGCACCAGAAGCTGTATAGTAAAGGCTCATGCATTGTAAGACCTTGGATACATGACAAAGACAGGAGCAGTGTAAAGTTTGAGGCTAATTTAAAAAATAATTTTTTACTTCAATCTTTATTTGAAGTAACTTATAAATCGACATCGTTCCAGTGAAGTCACTAAAGCTGTTTATGCCCGTTGAGCATTGTGCTCCCAAATTTCCTAAAACTGGCCACTAGAGGATGCCAAGCTCCCAAGCTAAGGAATCCTGCTCCAGCCTACACCCGATTTAGACTTAAGCTAAATGCTTCTTTTACATTAAGACTATGTAAGCATACACATGTTGGACCTTACTCGTTAATAAAATAAATATTCATGGACACAAAGTGAAATTACTTATTATTTTTATGAGAAAAATACCAGCCTGTTAATGAAAGAGAAGAAATAACAGCATTTTTTGAACAACTAGCACTTTCATTTATTTATTAAATTTTGACCCATAGTCTTCACTTATTGAAAGACATTTAATTTGGCGGCATTTTGAAATGGTCACCCCTGAAAGAGCCAAACAACAAATCACAATTTTATGTCAGATAATTGTCTGGCCGTTGGTCATGGCTGTACTTAGAAGAGCTGCTTTTAGGCAAACCCTGTCCCAGCACCGTGCTAGAGACTCATTTTCCATATTCATAACTCCCACTCCACCGAACTGGAACAGCTCCATTTCACAAGACTACTGACTAAATTATTTAGTTTCTCAAGTATGGATTAAAATCACATAGAGCCACATAAAATCAACATAGAGCCACAAGGGCAAATCTGCCTGGGATCTGGCAATCAAGTCTACTGGCCAGCTCCTAATAGATTTCTGGCCAGGCATCCAGAAGAAACAAAAGTAAAGCAAAAATTATAGCCTATATACACTAGAGGGAAAAACAGGTGGGGTCCATTTTTCATCTGAAATGATGTAATCACTTCAACCATTCTCATGAGAAGTGGAGCTGGTGAAAGCACCTACATGCAGTCACATCCTGAGATGACATCTCTGTCCAAGTAATTGCCAGTTTCTAACATTAATTGCTTTACTTTATATTAATGAGAAAATAAACTACCAACGAGAAGACATTCTATTTTGCTAAAATATATTTAAGACCCTTTGTGAAAAATCAACCCTTGAGAATGGAAATCGAGTACATTTTATTTGGTTACAAGCACAACTTTCTTGAGTGCTGAGACACTGGAAATTCAGGACGTGAAAGTTCAGGGGAAGGGACGATCCATCAAAAATTTTTGTGCCTTGCTGAAAGACTCATAAACATGCAACCTCACAAATAGAAATGTCAAACAGCTTCTAGCTGTGATTTTCTTAGGTTTTGTTATCTCTGATGTGATTGAGAGATATTCTGGGAGGTTTGTGTAGCTTTTAATTGAGATTACTTTGAAGCAGCTTAGATGGACAAACCTAACCTGTTCTCCCAGGAGGAAAAACTGGATCTTACAGTACCTCTTGCATGAAGTTCTGTGTCCTCTGAATCACAAAATCAACGTTATAGATCTTGAAGCGACTCTTGAGGTCTTGAAGGAGCTCCTGGAGGAGGTTCACTTTCAGATAGCAGGGCTCCATTTTCACAGAGTTGAATGGTAGTTTCATAAGCTGGTCCACATTCTGCATTCCAGTGGAGGAAGAACAAGTTTCAAGAGAAAGTAACCAGAGGCTTAACAGAGAATGTAACAGTGGCCCTAAAACAAATTCTGGTATCTACACTCTAGTCACACAAATACTGCAAGACCCTAAACGACCAAATCAAGCGATACCGTATTACCACCTAGGAAAGCAAGGACTGCCTGTACTTGTGCTAACGTAAAAGGCTGCAGTTGTATTTTTGTCTTACCTCCTTGAGCTTCATGATATCACTGGTATTCTGGAAGTCCTGGATGATTTCGTTAACTTCTTTATCAAAAAGTGAGCGGACTTCAGTGAATCCAGAACTCACTGGACCCATGAGCTCCTCCAATATGGATGCAAGAAATGGCTGGATATGTTCTGTGCAGCACTTCTGGGCAGGCTCAGAAACAGTAGCTAGAGTGCCAGACAATACAACGGTTGCATTTAGGCTACGAAGTGATATAGTGAAAAAAGTAATCTGATCTACTTTACAATTAATTAAATGCCTCCATATTTTTCCCTGGAGTCACACCTCTGCAAAGATGATGAAGGTGATGAGAGTTTATAGTTCTACAAGTGACAATGAAACATCTTTTCCCATGCCTCACCTAACCAAACTCTAGCAGGTTGGGGGCACTGTGAGAGCAGAGGAAAGGGCAGCTGTCACTGTTCATACACACTGGGAGTTTGCACAGAGTATAGCCACAGTAATTCTATGCAGAGTTACCCAAACTTGGTAGTCTACAGTTCACTGAAAGCATCGTAGTCTGTTACATTGAGAATATCAACAGAACACCCTGAGTTTTATCAAAACAGTTCGGAAGTTATCAGCTATTTATTAATTTGCTAGCTTAAGCAATATCCACTAATGCTTTGCCTGCCTTTCACACTCGTTTTTATATTCATAGCAAGATCATAATTATTTCACATTAGTTTAAATCCACTGAAGAAACCCTTTGGTTTAAGTATTCTCTGGTAGCCTATGAATTTGTGACGTAACCAGAACCTGGTTCTGTGGAGCATTCCCAGACGTCAGGTCAAAATCACCACACTTAAAATAATGCTTGTGTAACCTGTATTTTCCTTACATAAGGCTGTCCAAGTGAAAATGAAAGCAGAATAAGCAACTCTAATCAGGATACTCAAAACCTGTCAGCTCTAGATCCAACCTGAGAAGACGCGGTATTCCCACGGACACAGCCCAGTGGCCACAGGTATCAGTTCCCACCAAAGGCAGCAGAGGCTCCAAGCATTTGTTTTCTGAACATCAGTGTCTCCAGTTGGATTTTTCAAAACACGTGAGAATTTTGAAATGATGACATCTGGTAATTCGAGCAACACAATGGGAAACATTAAACAATTCCTCCACAACACAACTGTTCCTGCACTAACCTTTGATTTTTCCAGCTAAGAAGTTTTTGGAGTTCAGAATCTGATCCATGTCCGAGCGAATGGTTCCTTCAAGAGTTTTTGCAAAATCTCTGCATTCCTCTTTCAACGTACTTAATCCTTCTGACACCTCATGCTGGACTAAGCCGTAAGTTTCCTCTACAATCTAAACCCAAATTAAATTAAGAAGCATCGATTAGAGTCAGCACACACAGGCAACTGCTGTGAGAAACAACTACTCTGCAAGTATCAGTACTTACACCAAACCAGGCCCGCTTCCTATCATTCCTCTTCCCTTTCATTTTAGGCAGGATCATTGTCTGAAGGTTAGGCAGGAGTTCCTCCATCACAAGGTTGCTCAGGATCTATATGGTCAGAAGATTAAAATGACATGTTCACACAGTATTCTTCATCTGAAAACTTGCATCACAGAATGATGTGCAAACACAGGCAACCTCAAATATACAATGGCTTACCTCTCCCAGGTTGTCAGGACTGGATTTAGAATATTAGGTATGCCTGAGGTAAGCTCCATGCATTTAATCTGAAGCATTTTTCACTGAAAGGCTTTGATAGACCATGCAATAACTGATGACAAATGAAATAAGATGCCAATTAAAATTTACTGCATGCTATTATGAAATTTCCATGGCCAAATCAATGGAGCTAAAATGTCTGATATCAACTGAGCAACTACATCAAAAATATTTGAAAAATTGGTTTGCTGGCTGCTTCTTCTCTAAACTGACCTTGTTCTGGGACACTTACACTCTCCCAGAGGAGGGACCATTGAAGAAAAATTGTCCTAGAGGGGCATCAGACAAAGGATGCTTCTGTTAGGCAGATAACTGGCCAAAAAAGACATAAATGACTGTACCAATATGAATATCTAGCACTTGTTTGGGTGAGCACCAACTTCACAATTAGAACAAAAGATGGGGATCTCAGGAAAAACAGGATATAGGACGGAAATAGAATCCAGAAATACGGCAATCAAATAGTTCTACTCTATCTGATTACCTTTTCAACAGTGTGTAGCATGATCCAAAAGATTCATTAGCTCCAGCCTAGTCCCAAGGCAAAAGGGTTAAAATGAATAGCTGCTGGAGTTAGTGAGAAACTTTTCAAGCAATTTCTTTTGTCAGTAAAAGACAACTATACTGGTCTAAAACCAGTAAAACTTTCACAATGGAGAATTCATAAACAGTAAAGTCTCCTCTCAACACCTCCAGATTCTTGAACAAAAAACATATGAAATATATAACCTAAAAAGATGTTCTGTGGCAAAGGTGCACCACAGCAGAAAGGTAGGGGGAAGAAAAGCGTTAAAAGGACTTCTACACATCAAGTGGTCATGATGAAATGTAGGAAAACTGAGGAAAAAATATCATTGCCCTATTTTAGGGTATTTCTGTAAGTAAATTCTTGGTCTACCATTGCTGTATTTTTCTAAATTGACCCTGAGTATTTTTCTCCCTCAAGAACGTTTTCATGCTGAAACTGGATTCAGTGGTTGTAGAAGAGATGCATCACCCTCTGTGATCCCAGCATCTAACTGGCAATTCAGTCTTGCAGATGGCTCCAATTAGAAAGAAAAGACATTGGACTGGGAATCCCAATTTGGGGGAGTGGTCAATATGCTGGCAAGCAAGGCTGCTATTCAGAGGGACCTAGACAGGCTGAAAAAACCTCATGGAGTTGGGCAAAAGCAAATGCATAGTCCAACATCTGGGACTGAACAAATCTGTACACCAGTATAGGCTGGCAACAATGGGCTGGAAAGCATCCTGGTGGACAACAAATCCAACATCAGTCTACAGGGTGCCCTCACAGCAAAGGGCAATAGCAGGTTGAGGGAGGAGAATACTCGCCTCTATGCAGCACTTGTCAGACTGGAGTGGCGTCCAGTTTGGGGCTCCCCACTAAAAGACAGATCTTGACATGCTGGAGGGTATCCAGCAGAGGCCACCACCATTATCATGGGATGGAGCACACGACACATGAGGGAAGCTGAGGGAAGTGGGTTTGCTCAGCTATAAGACGAAAAGGCTCAGGGGAGACCTTATTGCTGTCTACAACTACATCATGGAGGATGTTGGGCAGACAGCCAGACTTTTCTTGGAAATGCAAAGGGAAAGAGAGAAGGTGACAGTTACAAGCAGCAACAAGGGAAACAGTAATCGGGTATTAAGAAATATTTTTCACCATAGTGGCAGTCATGGGAACAAGTCATGCAATCTCCAGCCTTGGATATCTTCAGAACTCAACTGCACAAAGCCCCTAAAGTTGCTTTGCTTTGAATAGGGGACTGGACCAGATAAACTCCAGAGATCCCCTTTTAACTCAACTATTTCTCTGGTTCTGTGGTTCTCTTGGTAGCCAACCTAGCTTTGTACAGAAGCATCAAAGTCTGGCTTCTTCAACACAGCAAGGATGAAACAGTGTGAGGCAGATTCTCACCCATTTCAGAAGTTTTCTTCAGAATGACCACTCAGGTTTTGCCTCGCCTCTGCTTAGATATGAACTACAACATCTTCCTTGCCCATCCCACTCACATGCTCCAAACTGGCAATAAATACACTGAGTTATAGATGCACATCTGATTTTGAGAGCCTAGGCTTTCCTAGCCATTGGGTGGTGTTTTTTTTGCTTATGGACACTGTATCTCTGGCCTGAGAAAGTTACAAGATCTCTCTTTCTCCTGCACTTTCCTCTTGCTGTTAATCAACAAGGCAAACTACGCAAGCAGAGGGAAGCAGTTCATCATGGGACCTGCCCTATTGCTATTTCTTTGTGATCTGAGGTCTCTGAACACATTTCTTATGGAGGGATCTATCAGTGCTGGGGATATGTGCTGGATTCTTGAATTTCTCTACTTAAAGCGTCTTAATTTTGAACAAACGACCTCAGACCTATATTTGGTTCATTCATTTGGTTCACTCATCCTCATGATTCAGAGGAGGGAAGGACATCTTTTATTTCTGGCCATGTTTGTTTTCTGTTCACGGATCTTGCTTGGGTACATTTACGCTGGCCCACAGTTACAGTCCTCCTTCCTCTCCAGTGGGGCTTGAACAGAGTTTTTGCTAAGTGATGCGTATTTGAACCCAGCTCTTTTCCTTGCCCAGCATGTTCCCCATCCAAGGACCACTGCCCTGCTGCACTCAGCTGCTGGCTGAGCCAATACAGAGTGCAGAAACCCTGCTCAACTCTACGTTTCCATCATGCCAGTGCTTCTTCATTCATGCCATTTCATTCGAGCCAGTGCTTCCTGACTTTCAACCTCCTGTATTACAGCTCCCTGAGCAGGTTTTAGGCATGTACCAACCCCATGCTAGGGAAGTGGCAGTAATTTAGATAGCAAAAATAAGTAAGCAAGGGTGCGTGCCATGTAGTGTAAAGCTGAGTGTCCCCCAGGCATAAGACAGCCCTTACAGAAATTTAACACACAATATCCTACTTACTAATATACCTGAAATATATAATATATATATATGTAATATGCAACACCCTATTACTGTTGTTTCATATAACTTGAATTCTCATAGATTATGCCACAACACCACTCAAATTCAGCTATGCTGTCTCAAATACCTGTCAAAACCAATGGACTAATTCAGGTCCTAAACTAATGAGTCTCTTGAAAATACCTCACAAATAACCCAGATTGGAGTGCCATACACCAAATAATAAAGCTGACAATGGATCAAACATACTCTGAAGAATCCGAACTCTCTGGAAATATTTTTAGGAATGCTGGATTGGCTTTATATTTTTGTACTAAAAGGTGCAATGTAGGGGCTTGGGTTTTTTTAATCCCTTCTTTAGCTATCCTTGATTTACCAGTATGCTATTTCCACATTCATGTACTGATCAACGGAGTTCTGCTATTTTAATATGGGTGTGCTCTAGTGCTCTCGCTAGGAGGCTATACTGTTGCTTAAAACGAGCATTGTCAAAAATTTCCTGGGTTTAACCCTGTAATTTCAGCACTTACTTTCAGAAATACCATCTACAATTGAATTAACCCTTTGTTAGTAATGAAACATTGAAAATGAAGAACAAAAACAGGAAAAGAAACTTTCATGACACAGAGTAAAAAATAGTAGTTCTTCAGCCGAGTGACTGGGTACTTGCTATTATATCCATCTTGCAGCATGGAGGCAGAACTGCGTGATCTGCAATCTAATGTTGCAGAGATTCTGGCTTTATAAATGAATGTCAGGGAATATATTGGCATTCTGCAGAGATTTTTACAGCAACAAATTGTAGCTTGCTTGTTCCAGACAATTCACTTAGCTTGGATATTTGCCTAAAATAATTGTTGTGTTTGGTCAAAGCAGGCATGAGAACATACTATACTTACAGAATGAATTATTACTAAGAAGATAATAGTGTAACTAGTCAGGGTGTCTTCTGATTACAGTTCTCTTGAGGTATATGGGTTATGAGTAAGTAGTTGGCAAGCAACAGGAAAAATAAAACATAAAATGCAACTAGCACTATAATAGCTCCACACCTCAAGGGAGGAGGGAAAAGAGAAAAATCCTCACTCCATCCACTGGAAGGATGGAACTCTTTATACTAAGGAGTTTATTATCAGACGTTAGCAGGAAACTTCAGTCCCCAACCTGGTGGCACTGGGAAAGACACCATCTATAGATTCTTCTACAGTTTCCACATCTTTCAGCATTTCAAAGGTAGAGTTCTCCCAGAATAATAATCTGGTTTCTTAAAACAAAACCCTGGATTGTGAACTCTCCATCAGGCTTTATTCTATTTTCCCAAAGGGAAGCCAGATTTCATCAAGGAAAACACCCAGCAGCTGGTACTAAAGTAAATATTTGCTGCTGAGTGCTCAGTGCTTTGGAAAAAAAAAGTTATAAATCAGGGCCCAAGTAACATCTCGACTGCACTTAAAGATATCTGGAGTGATGCCAAAGGAGTTACTTCAGCTACCATCAGTGCTCCAAAGCTGCTCACTCAGGTGCCCAAATATGGACCCAGACCCCAAGTTTAGCATCTCATTTCTGAAGAACTAAAGTTCACAAATTTTTGGTGTTTTGTGACTACTACTACCTAAAATTCTCTTTCAGAAGTCTGGCACAATTAAGTAGGTCTACTAGTTTCAGGACTGAAAGTTTCATTCCCAAGGAATGGGGAAAGGCAAAATTAAAAGATTCTTCAAAGTTTATGTTTAGCTGCTCTTCTGTTCTTCGTGAAGCCTGGTCTCCTACAATGACATCCAGAGGCGTTGGAGGACAAGCAACTGGAAACCGTTGTGTTAAGTAACAAAGGTTATAGCATCAGAGGAAATAAAATATCTCTTACCTGCAAAATAGCTGTCATGAAAGACAGAAGAACAGAGCACAACTCAATGCAGCTGACAGTGAGTATGAGCTGCATACAAACCGTGGGTTCTGAGTTTGGTGTGTGTGTCTTTCAGTCTCACTGATTTACCAGAACTATAAACAGCAGCAAATGTGGTAGTGGGACATTAGCAAGTGCCTTGGTTTAGACACAGCATTTATTCACCAACTGACCCCATGGCATAAAATTAGAGTAGATATATCAGGCTTCTGTGGAAATGTATATATCCCTACATTCCAGCACAACACAACTTTAGTTCACAGTACATTTTCTTTCACTTTTTTTGTAAAAACCTCAAAATCTGGTTTATGTAGAAGAAACATCACTTACACATCAGTAAGAACTGTCTTGATATCCCTTAGAGCTGCCATGTCCAAAGCCAAAAAAAAAAAAAAAGTGAGATCTTTTTCTTACCTCTTTTTCATTACCAGTTACCATTTCCCACGTCCCATAGTGGCCTTTCTCCTGCCGGAAAAACTGAATGGCTTCTAAGAATGCCTCAACTTCATAAGTGGTCTGCTTAAGAAAATCTAAGGAAAAAAAAAAGGTAACCCAAAAGATTTACCCATAAATAACCTTAAAAAAAAACCAACTATCCTTTTTGGATGCATTTTGCTGTTCCATGTGCATCCAGCAGTAGTATTTCAAAATTGTTTTCTAAACCCGAATGACTGAAGACCTTGGGCTTTCATTAAGAGTTCAAAGCATAATGTTAACTATTGCATTGCACAGATGAACTCTCACAAGCCATCCCACCGAAGCTGAGAAGTTAAACCAATACCAGCAAGTGTTAATATGGAGCACGCGAAAAGTAAGGGCTTTAGGGCAGCAAGCCCTGTCTGTGGCATACATTGCCAAAGCAGTCACTAACATATGAAAGCTCATCCATGGCCTTTATACCTATAAGCAATGTAAGCTGGTACATGGGAAGACTCTGACAACACAGACCAGGGCCAAGATTAGGGAGACTGTACCTCTTTAATTTAAGATTAAGAATTTGAGCTACTGATAGTCAGCTGCTTGCAGCATGTTATACGCCCCTGATAAATAGCTGAACCTTGAGTTGATGCTTTATATTATTTCCTTTGTTTTATTAAGGAATTGACGATCAACATGATTTTTCAGGGACATACAATAAAACAGACCTGGACAAAGTAAGCACCATGGTCACAACAATTAAGCACAAAAACTTCTGACAAAATTGTGCTGCTTTCCCTAAATATTTCAGGAATGTTTAACCACACTCCAGAGTGTCTGGTTATCATCCCCAGGTACTGCTGCTCAATGGCAGCTCTTCCCAAGAACAATACAGTAGCCTGGTGACATGGTTGTACAAATGAGACCACATCACAGAGAAAGCCGACAAGTGGCTGAGTTACTTTGCTCTTCCAAACTCCGGATAACCAGTCATGCAACAGAAATTACATCTCAGGCAACTTTTCCTTTCAAACTGCTAAAGGCTTTCAAGATAGTTGCAGTTTTCTTCACATGGCAGTGCACAAAACCACAGCTCATTAAGGCTGTAACAGCAGTCACTCAAGTCACACAGCAGAACTAGTTTGTCATGATGTGGTGAGAAACAGTCCCTCTGCCTCAAAATGTGGAAAAGCTCCCTAGAGCAATTAAGCTGCTTGAAAAACCTGAGTAAGAATTTCAGGCTGAAAAACCACTACTTAAATACTTCAGGAATTTAAGTGCTGTGTCTTTCCTATGAAACAGAGCTTCAGGATTATTAACTTACAGGAAAAACAAAGCCATGATGGCTTACTGTCCTCTCTTCAAGGTTATCTACCTGCAGCCTTGATCAACTGAAGTCCTATTGTGCACACGTTAGGAAGCAAGGAGGGAGGAAGAAGAATAGTGATTCAAAGGTAACTATGCTGCTTTATAAGATACTGGTATGAATAAACAATTGTTATGTGAAGCATCAGAGAGTAAATTCTCAAGGCTTTCAACTTGTTCATGAAACTTCTTAAGAGAGAAGCTTTATAGGAGGCTTGCATACATGCCAAGGGCAACACAGGGATTATACAAATTATGGGAAACATGAAGGATTAGCAGTGCAGTAATGCCTGAAACATCTCCATGTGCTTCACACAAAAAGGAAAGCTACAGAAACCTACAATTAATTTCATCAAGGCTTCACTCTGGCTACTGCTTGAAAACAGCGCTGTATAGATTTTATCTACATGTCAGGCAATGAGATTTCAGATCTGCTAAGAGCCCAAATGTCAGAACTTGCCCTTTCAGACTCTCCCCTGGGCATAATAATAACTTCAGGAAGGTATGTTATACATACTGAGGTGCAGGAAACACTCTCTCAGTGACACTCTATAGATAACAACCCTGTTTTGCATATATTTGGAAGTCCAGAAAGATCACGCAATTACTTCAAGCTCACATGATGATCAAACATCAGAAAACCAGCCATGTAAAATCCCAACCATTCCTTCACTGGTTCCTCCTGGACTTACAGCATTTTTAATAGCAAGTTGCACCAGGATGCTAAAATATCAGTAGAAAGTTGTAAATCAGGCTGTTCACTGCCAAGAGAATAACCTCTGGTGGCAGCTTTAATGAAAGAATGGAATATTCCACCTGAGAAACTGCTGGAGTGTTGCATCTGAAAGCTTGTGTCCTCCCAAAATTAAACTCTGAATATTTTGACAATAGGGCCAGACTTGGCTGGAGGAAGGGAGAACTACAGCTCCCACAGCCCTCTGATCATGACTCACATGTTTTCCTTCTTCACAGCTGTTCTCCCTCCTAACCAAAAGGGACAACAGACTACCCAAAGGGCTGGACCTTGGACCTGCTGAGATGATGATGTGCCAGTGCTGTCAAGACTCTCCCTTCTAAGATCATTGTTTTAAACTCCATGCTCAAGAAATTATTTTCTCTCTGTTCTGACTGTCCCCAACCCTGTAGAGAAGTGAAAAGAAGGTGCTAAAAATCCAAGAGCGATTAATTTGAACAGTTCATGGGAAAAATATCAAGCTGTACCATAAAATCCCAATCACACATTCTTTCCTATGCCAGTAAACAAAGGAGGAAAACACAACTATGGAAGCCTTTACTACAAAACCAGCTCAAAGTAGAAAGGAAGCTTTATCCTTCAAGGCTACTGCAATTGCTTAATTTAGGGAATTTTATTCTTACTTTCCATAGGAGGAAAACATTGCATCAGTGATAAGGCACTGAACAATTAGATCCATCCAGCATTGCGCTGTGTAGAAACTGTTGGTGGAGCGCATAAGACAGAGGCACATTCATGGGATATGGCTCAAGAAAAGGGAATTGTACCCAAGCTGGAAGGAGCTGCGGTGCACATCCTCCAAGACTGCAGTAGGGAAGAGCCAGGGCTTCTGTAAATCAGATCCAGCAGCTTATGAAAAGGCTACAGGACTGCAGCAGCCTTGGCAGCCAGCTCCACTATGCCATAGCAAAGCAAGGAAAACAATGAATAAGCTATTGGGGTAGCCCTGCTTGCGTGCACGAGAGAGGATGATGCGTGGGAGATGGAAACAGACAGTGCAGCTGCAAACTGGGCAGGTGGTAAACCCCAGTGGTATCAGGAACGATTGTTCACCAGCAGAAAGGACAACATGTGCTTCACTCTCCTGAAAGTCTTTGCAGGGGCTTCCCCTTAAACGAGTCTATCTGGCACCTATCATGAGTGAGGCTTGTCCCTGCTGTTTGCAGAAAGTGGAGCATGTTAGGGGACCTTAGCACTGGGGTGGTTGTAGGTCATCCTTATCCAACTCCCACAGAAAGCCATAAAGTTTCTTGAATGTCCTCCAGCAAAAGGCCAGTGAGGCTTTACAGGTATCCAAACTGATGTTACATGATTAACACAGGCTGGTCTTCACTTGGAAAATTACCCAACCAGCTTCTCCATCAGTTAATTAATATCAACATATTTGTGGAGAGCAAAATGAAATTCTGTTTGTTCTCTTCAATTTTAAAATAAGAAAACCCACCTGGAGACTCTACATATCCAAGTGTGGAGCCTAATTTTAATAACAAATAAAGTCTTGCTAACCATAGATTCCTTTTCTAAATATAACAGAATAACTGCTATAAAACTCCTCTTAAAAAGATGGAAGGACATCTGGAAACACCATGACTTCGTACATCTCCCCAAGTCTGCACATCTCTCAAGGGCCCAGTTGAGCTTGTTCAGTACTGCAGAAAGCTGTCTGTGGGAATGAGCTTCCTTGCAGCAGATAAACAGTTTAAATCCTTCTTAAAAAAAAAGTATATATCAAACATTAACTCCTCAAAATAATCCACAGAGCTCCAGACCACTCAACACCCACTGAGTGCACTTGCACCTGGTGGAGAAGTGTTAATTTAAGAGGGTCCCTTCTCTAATTTCAGCTGCATCCAATGTTTTGGCTGCTGTGGGACTTGCAGTCTCCTAATGAGGTGCTCCAGGCTATGAGCCACGGCTCCTTCTCTGTCACTTGGCTGATAAATGTTTGGTCCTATGGGTGAATAATGAGGAAATCTTTAGTCCCAGGTTCTTACAAGGAAATCTTTAGTCCCAAACTCTTACGTGCTCTCCCATCCATGGCAGGACAGCTGCACCTTTGTTTGAAGATGGATGTGTTGCTGGCACATTGGTTAAAAGCCCCTCAGGAAAGGCCATCTGAACAATTTTTTTGACTTGCTAAAACTTCTTGTGCGTGTCTAAAGACAGCACTGGAAATTAATTGCCCTGGTGAAGTCAGTCTTGTCTGTAGCCACAGATCAGCCAGTCTTACATCAGTCAAAACACCAAAGAACTCTGTGCAAAAACTTGTATAAACAGGCCTCATTATCAGAGGGGATGAGCGCTGGAGACCTCACTGCCTCTAGCTAAAAGAGGGGATTTTCAGCAAATCCACATAAAATAAAATCTGTGTTTGAACACTCCAGTTCAAATTTTCCATCTGTATGTGCTGCAGACTGCTTCCTTGGGTCTCTCGCTGTGCTTTGTGGCAGAAAGCTCAAAACCAGCCGATATTTAATCACTTAGATGATGGCTTTTCTTAATTATGATCAAAGGAAGATGCCTCTTTAACACTACATTCCCTAAGCTGCCACGCTAGCTGTTAAAAAGTGAGTATTTCAATATCCAGTTTAAACTGTGTGCCCCTCTGAACAATAACTATCATTAACAAAGCTATTCATACCCATTATTGCAGCATGAAAGAGGCTAAAATTGTCATCAAACAACAGGGCTGCCGATTAGTGTCTGAAGACAGAGGGCGTATCGTCTACCGCTTTAGCAAATGGGACGGCGACAGGTCCAGTCTTCGCAGAAGTAGCAGCACAGCTCATTTCTGTGGCGCTCGTGCAACCACATGGAAAAGTCTGTGTTTGGAAAGAGCAGGGAAATGTTTCTCCAGCTCCTTTTGGGACTTCAGTCAGATGCAATAACCAGACAGCGAGAATTTTCCACCTCCCAGAACTGATGGGGTGTTTTGCTTTGCTCTTCTGAGACACCAGTGGTGTCTCTGCATCTTGGCTAATTCTGCAAACTGGGACTCGCTGATTTTTGGATGCAGCAGCAGCAGCATTACTGCATTAACTGCTTGGAAAGCCCAGGAACAGCAGTCAGGATGTTTTATGATGTGTAAAAACTGAGTATGTCATTCTTCAAAATAAACTGTGTGCCTCTATTGCAATATTGCAATCCAATAAATGTCCTTTTCCCATATGGGCTTTTCTTACAATAAATTCATTTCATTTATTGTTAATAATATCGAAGGGGTATATTGACTCTTGACAAAGTGCTTTACCAAAGCAAGCTAAACCACTGAGAGTAATCTAAGCTTTTTGGCTCACATTTCACAAAAGGCTGAGGCCCAAAGACATAGATGAACAAGTGTTAAAAGAGAATTCAGAATTCTGAGCTCACAGAACACAGGTTTTAATTAAAGAAATGCTGATTCTGACATAATGCCCATTATCTGACTACCAACACTCGAAAGTAATCCACCATGGCTTCATCTGTTTCCTGCAGCCCTCACATACACATATATGTTCCTGAGCTGGAGAACTGTCTTGGTGGAAGGTTCTGCATTCAGTGAATATTATTTTTCATATAGTCTTTGAACTCTTCCTGCAGGTAACTATAATTGATATTAAAGCAATCTGGCATCCAATGATGGCCATACTGACAAGAGATGCTCATGTAAAGGCCCATAGGCAGGAAGGTAGCCGCGCCTGGCTCTTGCCTACCATCCTCAATAACTGCAGCTTTGGTCAAATCTCTCTTCCCAACCTGTTCACTAACAACCTGTTACTTTTAGTTCCCTCCCACAAGACAGCAGGGCCTCAAATCTTCAAAACCTGCAGGCTGACTTTACAGAGTGGGGAAGACAGGAAGGTGGTCATTGGAAGAAAATGAAGATGACTGAGGAGTCAAGTTTGGTGGCCTTTCACTGATGGGGAGAATGTTTGACATTTTTAGAATATGATAAATTAATAGAAACTGCATTTAATTTTCTGTGACCTCACAATAATATTTCCTTGCTTCATCATCTCTCTGGGGGAAAGCTGGCTCAGGTGAAGGCAGTGCCAAAACATTCATTTTGTAGCTCTTTCTTGTTGATCACCTTACATAGCATTTTCCTGGGGCAACAAAAAATATCTCTGCACAGATATTGGTGAAGGGCTTTCTTTCTTACGATGCTACCAAGAGATAGTAGGAGGTGAATAAAGCTGGAAAATATTTTTCATTTTAAATGTTTTCTCTTCAGTTTTAGCAGTCTGAAAAGACGGTGCTTCCACCAGTTTCCACTGGACCTGCTACAGAATAGATTTCATGCTAAGAAACGCAAATTTAATTTCCCCAACTTCCTATTCTTCCAAGTCACCCCTCTCTCTCCTTGGCATTTGTTTCTTTCAAATATATTTAGACTGTTGTTTTTCTCTGTTTTCCATTATACACAGTCTTTAATGACAAGAAAAAAAACCCATATCAATGTCTAATTGTTTGGGTTTGTTTGTTTGTTTGTTTTTATTTTAGTGCTTTTAAAACAAAAGCCGGTTAAAGAAGAAAATACACAATCCCAAACCAGTGGGAGGCTGCTGAAAGGAATGGCTGCCATTTTAAAAAACTGTTGTGTCTTAACCATCTAAATGGATGGGACATCTCTTGTATTGGTACTGCAAAGAGAGCTATTGCTCGCTGCCAGCCAATGAAGGGGTTGGGGTGAAGGCAGCTGGGGAACATCAGGGAGTAAGAGACGTTCCTTCAGGTAAGAAATCATTCTACCAACCTCTCAACACCATAATTAGGGAATGCCTATCAAATAAAATCAGAGGAGCATGATGAAGAACAATTTCCCTTTCTAAGAGTGATCTTTGTAGCACAGGTTTCCTGCCTTGGCATTTTTTCTAGCATTTCTGGTAATACCTGCCTGTGATTTCTTTGCTGTGGGTAGGGACTGTGGTGACTATTGTCTGTGGCTCATATAGTTTCTGTTTAATGATGAGCAACTTTCTACTGCGGGGTGTATGAGTAATATCATCACACAGAGGATTATGGATAGCACACTGAGAACGTCTAAGAGAGAGCAGGACCACCCAATCATCATGTTACATTATGGCAAAAAAGCAACCACCTGAATTCCCAGCACATTTTAAGAGCTGTTGCTTGTAAGATATCACGGAAAGTTACTAAGAAAGGCCATGGCCATCAACCCAAAAAATTAAGGTGCTGAAAACTTCTGTCTCCAAAAAGTAAGCAAATAGTCCCAACCTAAAGGGGATGGTATGTGAGAAAATGAGAGTGGATCCTTCTGCTTGAACCTGGGGAGATGAGGAGAGCTCGGGAACTGGGCTTCAGGAAAAGATAAGCTTGCAAAGGGCTTGTAACACAGCTGGAGAACCTCTGGAAATGATACTCTGAGTAAAAGGACACACTGTTTACTTTTAGAAAATGGACTCCTGGCCTATTATTATCCAAATTGAGAATGAATATACCAATGAAGTGAAGTATAATGTGCTGGGTCTGAGAAGCACCAACCTCACAGCTCTGATATTTTCCTGAGAGCAATGTAGTATATTATTCAGAGATCATGTGGTATAAACTGCTAACCACCAACAGAAGCTAGATGAGGTCATTTCCAAACAGGATGCAACCCTGCAATAATACGCTGTATTTATAGCAAATCAAGTTTTGCAGCACGAGTTCCCTCCGAGACCATCAAATTGACATTCAGCAGGTTAACTATTTGCTTTGCAGCATGGAACGCCTGTACTAAAGCTGTTCAAAGCTGCACGAGACAGGTTACAAGGTACCTCCCTCTGCTGGGACCAGCAGCTTCGTGTTTCATAGTCTAAAACATGAGTGCCCTGTATAAACACACACAAAGAATCACAATATTGCTCATCTCCAACAACCTCCAAGTGTTTTCCAAACCAGTTACTGGTGCAGGTGAGAATTTTTATGCCACTGAGCTTTGAATCTGGAGCTCAAATACAACCTTACACCCACACAAATGAGTACCTTCACAGCTCCTAAAATAGGCTTGTGTGGTGGGCACCAGGTAGTGGCTGTTCTGCACAACCCCACGCTTGATACTATATAAGAAAAGGAGAACCAGCCCCAGGGGTGGAGGTGACAGAGATAGGAAGAACATAATTGCAATTAGGATTTTTGCACATTAATCATCTTGGTGTTTCAGAATGACTATACCTCCTACAGACTGAAAATCCCAACCACTGTATAGGCAAGCAGGCTTACTGGAAAAGCAAAAGCCACATTGAGTGAAAGAAATGATGTGGCAGAACAAAAACATCCCAGAAAAAGGAAACTAATCTTATTTTAAGCAATATATTCCAAATTATACAAAAAAAGTCTAAGTTGTGTCCTGAAATGTTTCATGGGTTCATAGCATCCCACAGGCCTCGTCAAAGATATTCATAGCAAATTGGTTTTGAATGTTATGACAGAACTATGGAAGTTTGCACACTTGTTTTGTAAAGTCCATTTGGACCTCAGATATCTGTCTGGTTAAAGACCGGCAGCCATGGTCTCATTCACTCATGGCACACAGATCTGACCTTATCAACCATAAAGTCATTAAACCAATCAAAGTGCAGCAGCTGCAGTGAGAGAAGCCAAGCTATTAATGGGCTGAATACTGTCTTTATTCATACCTTTTCCCACTCCCAAATTATCATGCAAACCTTCAGAAAGGTCCTGCATTCATCCAGTTCAGAAGGACATTTTTCTTTAACATCAAAAACAAAAAGCGATTTCCTCCTCAGTTCTACTTCAATTGTACTGTGTATAGTTTTGGGGGCCCCTACCACAAAAAAGACATTGAGGTGCTGAAGCGGGTCCAGAGAAGGGCAATGAAGCTGGTGAGGGGTCCGGAAAGTAAGCTTTATGAGGAGAGGCTGAGGGAGCTGGGGTTGTTCAGCCTGGAGGAGGCCGAGGGGAGACCTTATTGCTCTCTACGACTACATGAAAGGAGGAGGGTGTAGAGAGGCAGGGGCTGGTCTCTTCTCTCAAGTCCCAGGTGATAGGACAAAAGGAAATGGCCTCAAGTTGTACCATAGGAGGTTCAGATTGGATATTAGGAAAAATTTTTACAGTGAAATGGTTATTAAGCATCAGAATTGGGCTGCCCAGGGAAGCAGTTGAGGCACCATCCCTGGAGGTATTCAAAAGACGGGTTGACATGGTTTAATGATGAATTGTTGTTTTTTGTCAGAGTTAGGTTGATGGTTGGACTAGATGATCTTAAAGTTCCCTTCCAACCTAGACAATTCTGTATGATTCTGTGAACTGGTCCTTCCACAGATCATCTGAAAAAAGCAACAAAAAAAATTCTTCTCTTCAGCCGCTCTCTCTGGAGAACAAAATCCACCCTATTTGCAACATGAAGACTAAAAAGCCTTTCTGAAGTCCTATTTGGACTTGTGACAGCTTCTTTGCTCTGCACATGGAGAAATATATCTTTCTGCTTAAGTACTTAATGTCATCTTCTTCACAGAATCACAGAATATCAGGGATTGGAAGGGATTCTGGAAGATTATCTAGTCCAATCCCCCTGCCAGAGCAGGAACACCTAGATCAGGTCACACAGGAACGCGTCCAGGCGGGTTTTGAATGTCTCCAGAGAAGGAAACTCCACAACCTCCCTGAGCAGCCCATTCCAGTGTTCCATCACCCTCACCACAAAGAGGGTGAGGGGTTTATTTATTTCATATTTAAGTGGATCCTCCTATGTTCCAGCTTACACCCACTGCCCCTTGTCCTATCAATGGACGTCACTGAGAAGAGTCTGGCTCCATCCTCCTTACACTCACCCTTTACATATTTATAAACATTAATGAGGTCACCCCTCAGTCTCCTCTCCTCCAAGCTAAAGAGACCCAGCTCCCTCAGTCTTTCCTCATATGGGAGATGCTCCACTCCCTTAATCATCTTGGTAGCCCTGCCCTGGACTCTCTCAAGCAGTTCCCTGTCCTTGAACTGAGAGGCCCAGAACTGGACAAAATATTCCAGATGGGGTCTCACCAGGGCAGAGTAGAGGGGGAGGAGAACCTCTCTTGATCTACTAACCACACCCCTTCTGATACAGCCCAGGATGCCATTGGCCTTCTTGGCCATGAGGGCACAGTGCTGGCTCATGGTCATCCTGCTGTCCACCAGGACCCCCAGGTTCTTGACCTTCATCAATGCTTCAGTAATTATTTTGAATTACAGTCCAAGGGTTGGTAAGCTGTACGTGAACTATAACACCTGTAACACAGGAAAGCTAGAATTAATTATGAGAAAAACATCTGCCAGCTAAACTTAGAATTGAAAAAGGAAATCTGGACCCAGCTAATGGCAACCCTAAAAGCAAGAGATGGAGAAAAAGAATCTGGAGCCATCCCAGTTGTGCTGATGTTACCAAGCTGTGACAGAATGCCCTGAATGAGTTTAAAACCACATTTTGTATTTCTCTCCTGCTTAATGTATTTCTTTAATGTATTTATTTATCTAATTATTTTCTTTTTGTTATTTATAGAGAAATTGGCGGTGACAGCATATGGTTTTGAAAGTCCCTTAGCTTCCTGCATCATGAGGGTGATTATCAAGGTAAGGATTTGAAATCAAATCAGATGAAAGAAAATAAAATCATGAAGTGAAAATCCGCATCTCCTAGAATTAGCTAGTTGCATTTTCCTTCTCATCACACGGACTTCCCTCTGTCACTGCAGCAAGTGGCTGGGCTTCTTCACTTTTATCAGTAAATACCAAGTGAAACTTTCTATGGAAAACAAGAACGCCCTAAAATAACAAAAAATGAAGTAAGCATTCAGAAGAAACTTCAGTCTGATTTTCAGGGCATACCGATATAAAGGATTAAAACTGGAGAAGGGATATATTAGAGGACTGTGAACATTTTGAGCATTTCCCTCATTATTGCCATTCCAGGACTGATGGCACTTCCCCATTGGGGAAAGCAGCAAAGTTCAGCAGCAAAGTTGCACCAAAATCGAGGTGTGCAGTTCTCACTATTTCACTAGAAAACAGGGATGGAGAGGGAACCAGGTAAGTCCAAGCTGTGGATGAAATCGGTTGGAGGGATCATGGAGATAAAGGCAAGCCAATGAATTGTATGCTACAGCCCACATCCAAACTTGGAGTAGCAGTTTAGGAAATTGGTGGAAAAAACGAAGCCGCTTCATCCCACACTCCACGTCAACTCAAGCACAGCTTTTATAAAAACCTGAGAAGTCTAAGTATTACACAAAATCCTACACTGGTGAAGGTCTGACCTCCTCAGATGCTTGAGAAGAACAGCCTCTCTGGAAGTTAACAGTGAATGGTGAGCAGCTCCTCCCCATCAACATTATTAAAAATCAATTAAGGCAAAACATAGGGAGGGAAAGTTAAAAAACAGTAGTATGGGCAAAAAATTTTCCTTCTTGCTGTCCCTTCTGTTGGGAAGTTTATACAGAAATGGTATTAGGATACCTATCTTTGTCATGGGCTGTTATTCTCCAGAATGAATCACAAGTCATCAAAACTGAAACAAACACAGTAATACATATTATATAAAGATGTAATGTAGGATCTTTAGATATAAAAATTACTAATGTGGTCAACAATACTAATTATTTACTAAAGCAAATAAAGCCACATTTAGTACACTGTAAACACACCCCAGCTAAGATCAGATCAAAAAGCAAGAGTTCCAGTAACCCTTGGAACTGCATCTTTTACAACAGCTACCTTTTGTCTTGACACATTTGTCATTTGAAACATTTATTTCTCTACAGGCTACATAATCACCCTGGAATAATACAGCAAATGTCCCACAGCATAAGGAACAGACTAGCAAAGTGACTGTTGAAAATTTCATTGTGTAGCCCTGTACCCAGAGAACTGTACATTCTTCTCTCTATGTGGAATTATCTTTATCAACAGTCAGCACTCGGTTATATTACCCTACACCACTGTCTTTTATTATTGACTCCTCCCTACCTGTTGGCTTTTTGTTCTTCTGCAAAGATCACCTTTTGGATGACCTGTTCTACACTGAGAGCTTACTCCTCAATGTTATCTTTCTATATGCACATTGATGTCATTTACTCACTCCTTCATTTATCACATTCATTGATCAAAGTCAAAAAGCTTTGAAATCAGCAAATATGCCTGTTACAAAGTTTTATGCCCTATGTCTAGGTAATAAATTCAATGAGAAATGAATCTTGGCATTTCAGAGCTGCACACAATGTTCTTCATTGCAGCCTACGGAAGTCCTTAATTACAAAGCTGTTGGTAAAGAACGAACAGTTTGAGGGGAAGGAAGCATTTTGATGGAGATTTTGTAAAGCACTTTTGAGACAACAGCCTAGACTAGGTAGTAGCACTGAACATGCAAATTTACAGTCATCTTTTTCGCCTGGAAGCAAAGTTACACAGTCATTAATTTTCACAGGAGAAGGGTCACACGTTAAATGGTGAAAAGCAATTTTGAAATATATTTGACTCAAACTCATCCAGCAAAGGGAATCAAATGCAAGTATGGTTTATGTTAGACTTGCCAAATCTGGTAGTCCAATATCTGCAGCTCTCATTACATCCTTCCCCATCTGCCCCCACTGACAGCAGGTCCAGACCTATGTTCTCCCAAGCAGTAACTCTCAGCCCCTCCCCCGCCCCCCCATGTCTCTTTAGCAGCTGGCTTGGACCTATGGTCCATCCACTACCAGTCCCAGCCTTACAGTCGCTCTGGTCACTGGTCCCACTTCTCAGATAGTCCAGCTTGAAGTTTGCTCATGAGTGAAGCCTACGTATATGCAGAGCTGGTGGAAGTTCATTATGAAAACTCTCTGGTCTCACCAGATGGCTCCACACCAATAGGACCCTGTGCTCTGTGGCCCATTCTCACATCACTGGCACTGGGACCTCTCAACACACATCTCTCCAGGTACTGGCTTTTCAAACCTGTGGGGTCCCCATGACCCCATGGCTCCTTCTCTACTTGCTGGTACTTAGGACCCCAACACACACACACACACTGGAGTGCACCCTCACCCTGGAAAATAGTTAGAAGTGGAGTTTAGGAAGAAGACAGGACAAACAGAGGTGATCCAGCATGGGCTTGACTGGACAAACGTACTAACTAGTGTCCTCTTCACACCCAACTGGCTCCATTTATTCCCTTCTTCCCTCTGTTATCCCACACCTGTTCCTCTCCAATTCACTTTGATCCTCCCCCTTTCCCACCTTTGGTCTTTCCCCTAAACATCCCATAATAAACCTCACACATTCCCACCATGTCCAGGAAAACATACCATAACAGATTTTACGCAATCCTCAAATGCTCGTCCCCTCCATCCTACAATGAGTTCCATAGCACCTTAGTCCCATAGGCCACAAAAGCCCTGAAGACTGCGAGGCGGTCAGGGGGAGCTGCTGGTGGCCCACCTAAGCAGGTTTCACAGCTGAGCCCCCTCCACTAAGTGCCAGGGCAGCCAAGTCAGGGTGTCCTCTGCACCCATCAGTTTGTCAGGGTTCATTGCTGTTCCCTGAGCACTTGTGCTTTCACTAATTAGCCCTTAATCACATGACATCACAGCTTAAAACCCCCAAAGCCTTTGATCTCCCCAAATCCTGAAGTATCAGAAAGCCAACTTGCAAAGAGCAAAGCGGGAGCTGCCCAGATGCATCACTGAACTGGGATGATTTCTGTGTGCACATCAATCAGTCGATCAACTTTCAGAGTCAAGGTCATTCACAGAATCTCACTGTATGTGCCTGGTTGTGCTAAAATATTTTTAAAGCCATGACCAGTTAGGTCCTGATTGGCTCAGGCTCATTTAAAAGGTTTTAAATATGCTTTATCTGAATCATATTCACGAAATTCTATTGATTAATGAAGGAAATCATTGTCCTCTCAAACTGCCAACCCTTATTAATTAGTATGAAGGACAGACAAACACAATAGCAAAATTGGGAGGGGAGGAGAACCCACAATCCGTACATCTGAATCATGTTTGCAAGCAGTAATCACTAAATCCAAACACTTTTGTAATTATTCTCCTGAACTTGAGTTCTGACCAGAAAACCCAGAAACACCGGCTGGACTGGTTATTTATAACAGTGGGACTCTAAAGAGAGGAAACAGCTGAATGCTAGGGTGGCTCCCATCACAAGACCACACGCTGATTCATTCCAGTTTTCTGTTCAGCAACAGACAGTATTTAATTCTGCTTCCCGGGAGAAACCAAAGTCTCCTCCAAGTTTTTGGCTAAAGCCCAGTGCGATATATTCCTTTCCAGAAGTGGTACGTTATAGAAAAGACAGAAAGACAACTTCTGATCAGATATTACATCCACCCTTGCCAAATCTGCCCTGGCAAAAGTTAACTGGGCACTTTTTAGAAGAGGCGGGGCAAGTGTTGCCTTGGCTGGAGCTCCTTATCCCACTAAAATACATTCCACAATCAAACTTGAAGGATTTTTCACATTTCTTCTCTCTTTTATTTTTTTTTTAACAGAAGAGCACAGTCTATTTTTGTATCACAAGCCTTATTAACGCATTCTATTCCTGCACATGCCTATGACACCGTTGGATTGTTCAGATACCTGGTTTTTGTAGGCAGAATTGTTTGCAAATCAGGCTTTACAAAGTGTTAAAGTAACATCTTTCAGTCACGTGAGAACGAATATAAATCAATATGAAGTCCTTGAAAATGGATTATGGGGTGCTGGTCAGTCAGCATTTTCCACTTGCAGCAACTAGGTTTCTAGGAGATGGTATAACTCCAAGATATCCAGAAAATAGAGGCTCCCATTTCCTTAGCTGTAAAAAACTGTTCACTTTTGCCAGTGTTAACAGACTGCCTTTATCTACCAAGCAGTCTGTTGAGCAGAAATAATGTGACAGAAAGAATGAGCCTTGATGAAGGCACTCCAGTGTCACTAAGCATCTTCTGTCAGATAAAAATATGACCACAGAAAAAACTGAGAGGGATAAATCCTGGAACAGATGCATAAATGAGCAATAGCTGAGCCATATGAAATATAATAAAACACAGATTCACAGGCACTGAAGATGGAAAAGACCTATTAGGTCATCTAAATCCAGCTTCTGCCAATTCAGAATTGGCCCCTAGAGTGATGTGCTGAACTTTACAAAAAAGAAAGGGCTGCCAAAATCTTTGTCAAGCCTGTTACACTTGCTCCAGAAGAGAGAAATAAAAAACCCCAAATCTAATGAACAGGCTTCAAGTCATGGAAGACTGATAGTGCCAGGAAAACTTGATTGTATCCCCATCTCCTTACCAAATCCTGGTGAGGAGCAAAGGGGTGGCTTTCTGAAGCCTGGAGCATTTTCATAACCGTCTGACTTGCCTCACCTAAAACCAGACCAATCAGAACCAAAAATCAGAGGCAGTCTTTGCCTTTAGGCACACTATGGGAACTAGGGTTCCTCTGGCAGCTATAGAGAGAATATATATTGAGACTTAAGCTATTTGGAAATGCCAAGCAAAGGTGTGTTCCTTCTAGATTGATGCCTCCCTAGCCATGGTAACATCTTTATAGTCCCTGTAGAGTGGGTATTTGCCTACCAGAGTATCTTAGCCCTCAGCCTCTCCACACCTGCAGAGATGTGCATCGGAGTTGCTTCCTCCAGTTTGTATGAGGCTGCTAGAAGGGCATGCTGCGTCTCACCACCTTCAGCATGGCTTGGAAATGAGCTGGAAAGGGGGCTCAAGTGTCAGGGGAGTGCACACCACCTGACTAGCATCAGGACCCAGAATCCTGCATGGCCCGCAAAGAAGGCATCAGCCAACCACCACCGAGCAACACACAAATAACCGCACATCCCAGGGACCTCCCTAGAAATACAGTAACGCATGTTTTTGTCATAGAAATGGAGTCCTAAAGGAGACCATGACTCCTTTGACTGTGGAGATGAGGGAAAAGAGATGGCAGTTGAGAAATATGAGCACAGGGCAAGACAGCTGTCTGAGGGTGATGGGGTGAAGCTGATGGCTAGGAGACAAAAGTGACAGCAAAAAAACCCACACTGGGAGCCACTTCTGTAAGCAAAAGGGACTGTTTACACACCACACTCTCAATTCATTTATCTATAAACATGGGCTTCAGGCCCAAGTAGGTGAGATCGATGGGGAAGCTCCCGAGTATTCACATCTCCCACCAAGAGCAGCAGGAGCAGATGGGAATCAAAAGCAACACTAAAGGCATGGAAGAGTCTGGGACAGCAGTGGGAGAACCAGGTCAGCTTGACAGAAAAAGAGAAAAGTCATCTGAGAAACAGGAAAGCATTACTTTTTCTGAAGAATCCAACCCATAAACGCTGTTCCAATTTCATGGGAGCAAGGTTGGTTTTGTAATCTAAACAAACCACAAGATGTTTTTTTTTAAAAAAGTTTTCTAGTCTAACATACTCAGAAAGTGAGATTTAAAATTTACCCTTGTGCAAACAATCATTACTTTGTCTTACACACCATTCATGCCCCTCTTGCAAAGCTTAACTATGGCTGGGACTTGAGCTGCCATTTAAACAGCTGAAAAAACACAGAATGTTTGACCACTTTGACCACTGCTGATATACGTATGACATTACAGAAAGGTACTGGGAGTCTGCGTTCCCTCCATGTTGTATAAACCTGGTCCACTACACCTATGTTGCATCTGCCAAGCTTGCAAACATAGGTGAGAGTTTGCCATGCCATATTTAGTAAAAATCTCATATGATTTTGTATCATGACACTGGATTTAAACGAATTGACAGACGAGAATGCCACATTCAATGTAGTCCCATTCTACCTAAGCTTACTACACGGCAGCTCAAATCCCACCAAACATCACTCCCAGCAAAGCAAGAAGAAAATGCTAGTGCATTCATCAAGGCATTGAAAACCAAGCAGTTTTCAGAAGTGACATGCATCTTTCTACAGCTTTTTTATTATAATAGTTATTTAATTCTTCTCCGGGGTGAATGAGGAAGGAGGCCCGCTCTGCACTCACCGTGGTTTGAGTGTCTCACGCAGTCCCCCAGCACGGCGCTGAACTGCCTCTGAGCTTCTGGCTCCGGGAAGCAATAGTAGCTGTGTCGGGAAAAGGGCTGCCACAGGTAGACAGGGAACTCCCTTGGCAGCTGAACAAAGGCTTGAGCGACCTCCTTCTCGCTCGACCCTACACAAAAGAAATATCTCCATTTGAAGTCTGCAAATTTCTTGGGGAGTTTGGCCCTTTTCCTCTGCCATGACAGAGAGAATGGACCTTGGCTAGCGGCTAGCAGGGAAGCATGAGATATGAAAAAATCATGTCTCCTCTTGATCCAACCGATTGGGCATGGAGACATAGCAGAGATGGGCAAATGCAGCAGGCACCAACCAGCTCTCTACGCTAAACCACAGAAACTTGATGTCCTCTTTTTTTGTATTCAAGGTGGATGTGAACTGCACATTTTTGGTAAAATTTTGAAGTAACTATCTCATTGGGTTCTATCTGCTAAGGAAAAGGTTTTCATGGCAAAAAGTAAGTTAGTGGGCAACTCCGGTCTCTTCCATATAGACATTATATAAGAACATATGGTCTTACATATAGAAAAAAAACTGCATTAAACCATGTAGGAACAGCAGTGGCTCCCTTGCCTCCAGGGTTTCCAAGCATAACTGCAAGACAGCCTGATGAACTGCCACTTCAAGCCCTTTGAGATGAAGCAAAGAAAGTATTAAGTAGCTTCCATTTCCTGCTGCCCCGAGTCACTGCACAGGGGATGACCAAACCTAGTCTTGTCTCAGTGTCATGCATCAAGAGCCCAGACACAAGAGGAACATCTTGGAAGGCGTTCAGCATCACACAGAAGGGGAGAAGGGCCATAAAAGACTAACTCTTTGTGAAGGGAGAGCCACTGGAAACCTGCAAGTGGCTTCGAGCTCTCCACGTTACTCAGCCCCAACTCCTGTGGACATGTTGTAACACACGGAAGACAGCTCCAGGCACCACTGCTCCATGCTTCCCTCTGATCAGCGGCGTAAAGGGGACACCTCCCAACAGTCATAACTTTAAGTGGTAGGAGAAAGGATTTAAAAAAAAAAAAAAAAAGAAATCCTTGTCTACACATTGCCCTTAGCCCTTTCCTTACGTGGCATCTCATTTTTTGGATCTGACTCTACAACATGAGATTCAGCCCTTTAAAGACTGAATTTTCTCCATCTTTGTGGAGTGGGGTGGGAGCAGGGAGAACCACAGCAGTTCCTGTCCCAGAAACAACAAATTCAGCAGCAGCAACCTTCCTGCCCTCTCTGTGGGACTTATTATCAACTCTGAGTCAACACGGGCAGCTGGCATCTAAAAATGGAAACAAATAAACCAGGAATATTAACAAAACCTGGGAACAATGGTGGTGTGGTTCCTGCCCTGCTTCTCCACAGCTTCCAGCAGCTTTGTGCTGGGATGCTGGAAACAAAAGGGAGCCAGCATTTGTCTGAACATTAGCTTATAGCATCTTCTGTGTATGTCCACCCTGGAGCTGTGCTTTGACTTAGAAAAAGGGCTGTGTATGTCTTCTGCTGTCCTGTTTTAGAGATTAGCCTGAAAGCCTACCCAGAAGAGGTCTGCTTAAAGAACAGAGCCTGGGGTTTGGCAGCTCAGCTTCAAGCAGGGCTTACCAACAGGATCTGGAAAATGTTTATCAGACAGCAAATTGTAATCTTCTTCTGAAGTCAGTACTTTGCCTCCTGCAGGAAGAATGTGATATTTAGGGCTGGCTCCTTTCTGGTAGGCCTGAAAAATCAAGAGAGGGAGTCAAAATAGCCACTAAGGAAAGGGAAAACATAGAGCACACAAAGCTAATGCACAAGGATATTCCCCAAAGGAATTTTTTGTGTGTGTGTGAGACTGAATTTCGGATCTATTTCCTGGAAACGTCAAATCTAAAGTATGGTTAAATGTAAAAAAAATAGTTTAAAATATCGTCTTGGTACTCAAGAGCCATGATGAAGTCAGGGATAGAAGGGAGGGGAAAATAATGGGATTTTATTCTAAGCCCTATTTGTTTGATTTGTCAGCTGGGACTAATTTGACTGTGGCAGCTGCCAAAGGAAAAGCTTCATTGTAGTCAACCTGAAGCAACCCAAAAATTGCTACTTAAAATGCAACAGCAGAAGCACAAGGACATATTACAATGACATACAGATAAGAAGCATTCTGTGATAGAAAGGTTCAAAGCACTGTTAAAATAATTTGCTAATTCTTGCCAAGGTGTATGACCAATGCAAGGCGCTTGGTTGCACCCTCAGCCATCCTTGTGGAGCTCCCAGGCATCTCCACAAGGCTGGAGCTACTTCACCAAGGATAACATTTCACCTAGAATTGCCAAAAGAAAGGCAGCAGCAGTGGCAAATTCACTTGTTATCAGTTTCTTTGGGAGCATAGAAAAACACAAGAAGTAGCATTTACCTCTTTAGTCTCGAAGCAATCCACAGCATAGTCATTTTTGATAACGATGTATCTGTCCTTCCACTTCTTCAGATCCTCTGCAAAATGCAGCAGCTCCGCTTCATATAAGACTGTCCCAGCTTCTGCCGGGGGCTACAAAGACAATTTTCTAGATTTGAAATAACTCTGGATTACTGACCATTTTGAAGCTTTTGTTTCTACATTTCCATAAGACTGCTATGAGGACTTTTCAGTCTTCAAATGCAATTTGGATTCATAAACATCTCTGATTTGGGCAGATGCTACATATGTAATCAAATTATTGTAGCCTGAGGTGAGGGGGCAGCAGAGGAGCTCTGCCTTCCAAAAAATACTTCCAGATTTCTGAGACAGAGATGTTCTTATTTATCTTCTGGTTGGCACACTGAATGCAAGATGACATGTAGTTCATCATCTCCTATTTCCCACAAGATAACATCATCTAAAACACTTCACCTCTGCAGTAAAGAGTTTTATTATAAAATAGTAAATTATTTTCCATTTCTTTGTAACACATTTGCACCTGTGCTCTTGTAACTGATACGCGCCTTTCTGAAAGACAGGGCTCTTCTGTTCTCCCACATTTCACAATCCATCTCATTGCTTTGCCCTGTTCATTTCAAGAGCATTGGAAACCCTTGATTTCCAATATGGCTGAAAAAAATTATATTTACATCTTCTTAATATTGAAGACTGGTTCTCTGCATTTTCCTTTAATAAACGGACTTTTGTCTTTCTTTTTGTCTCTCCTCTAATAAAAAACAACTCTCCATAGCTCACTTCACAGGGGGGAATCATTTCCATCTTCTTTACAGAACCCTGTAGCCATGGCTGAAATGGTTAATTAAGTTTCCTACATAAATTTCAGCCCTGCATGTATGATCTCACCCAAGATTCTTGCAAAGCCTTGCAATCTGCAGGAAGCAATTAGTTTTGACCAAGCATCCAACTTTACCTTGATGAAATGCAGGCTTTGTACCAGAAACCTGTGTCATGGTTCTTCTCTTGCTACAATGAGACAACCAAATACAACCAAAACTAAGATGAATTTTCAAAAGTTAACATTTAAACCTGCACCCAAATGCAACTTTTCCACCTAAAACCAAACTGAGCCACAACTGTTATCTGCACTTGCAAATCTATTGTGTACACTTGTGATATAGGGAAGAAAGCGCACACAGAAAATATCCTAGATACGTATTTATTACTTATTCAACTTTTCAATATAAGAAGCTGAAAGAACACTTCTGTACTATGCCTGTATATATAGAAACATTTAAATAACTTTAAAAATACTTTGTGCTTGATTTTTAGAAGCTTTGAGTATCTGTATCACTTTTCTGGGCAGCATTCAACACTGGGAAAAACAAGAAAACCGAGCCCAGTCGGTAGCTGACACATTTCCAGCTAATGTTTTTCATACAGTATGACTACTAAATGTGTGATTTAAATAGTTAATGCATTAATTATTTCATGCAGGAGAGCAGAGGTGTATGGCAGCTTCAGAAGAGGAAAAGGCTTATGTGCCCTCCTACCTTGGTTTTCAGAAACCGGGACTGGGAATCCCGGTGCTGCTCCAGCTCATCCTGCACGTGCTTGCAGAAAGCCACCGTGTACTGGCGTCTGTAGTGCGGGCTGAAGTTTTTGATGACGGCCTCTGTTTTTCCTGAAGCAGAAGTAGAGATGTAATTGTATTTAATGCACATCATCTCAGAAACTGTAATGCAGAAGCAAAGCAATTATCACCAGCATCCCAAAATATTGCCCAAGTGCACCAAAGGCCACTTGCTGAACAACAGACCAGGAAATCCTCCAAAACGCATTCAGCTTGTTGTGATAACCAAGCGCAGAGGGAATTTGTCTGGGTCTTAAAAATACAGAGAAAACACTGGTTTTGGACACGGCTTTTTCCTTCTAAGAGTGGGCAAAACATATCCCAAATCCATTTCTCTAAGAAAAGATGTTATCCACATCTCCCTAGGACATACTGCCACAGAGCTGTGGGTGTTCAAGAGCTGATAAGGTTTTCAAAGAAACATATACACAAGTGGTACACGGTTGTGTTTAGCCTTATTAGCCAATTTCATCACATAATCAGATTTTAAGGCTGACTCAAAGCTCCTACAAAGTATGTTTTCTAGACTTGGGCACTGCAGTCTCTTCTTTGTTCTAATGTAAACAGATACTCAGTCATGCTGCAATAAACACTAATCTTCCATTGTCTTGCTATGATCATCAGTAGCAATAAACACACTGTCAGTCTCCTTTCTGGGAATCTTAAAGCAATTTACAAGTAATTATCTCATTAACCCTATTAAAAAATAGTTTACAGACAGGGAAGCGAAGGTAAAAGTTAAAGCTAAGTGCATGTACGTGACTCAAAGAATCAGCAGCAATGTGAAAACCAAAACCTGGACTATGATCCAGACAGCATCCAGACTGTCCTGGATACTGGAGGGATCTCTTTCACCCCTGTATTAAGGAGACCCATAACAAGTTTTTTTCCTTGGGAAACATAATTTCACACCTCAAGCAATTTTGATGCTTTCAAAATTTTATTTTGTTCTGCTTGACGTAGGAGCAGACAGACGGACAACCCAACAATTTTCTGTACAAGACAAAAACCCAGTAGTTCCCAAACTGTGATTTCTTGAAGGCTTTATACACATGGGCTCCCAAACCAGAACTGGCATTCAGCACTCCTGAAAGGCCAAACAGGGGAACCAGCAAGAAGCACCATGACCTCCAGAGTCCTGGAAAAGCTGAACCACTCCCATCCTATGGTGGTGTTCCCAGATTCATGAACTCCTCCCAGCCATGCACTAGAACTACCACCAAAAAGGATTCAGTGGGAGTTTTCATGATGTTTCTGTATTTTATACAACAGGCTGTGAATCTGCAGCAGCTATGATGAAATCAGAGAGAGGTCTCGACATACTTGCCGTTTCAAGCATATAAGCATAGTACTTCTAAAAGTACCCATGCAAAACTTCCTGGATTACAACTCATTTTATGTCCATTTCCCAACAAAAAATGAAGTTTGAATGCAAGTGCACTTCCCAGAATGTTCATGCCTTTTTTTTAATCTTAAATAATTTTGAAGATCAAAATAAATACATTTAAAGAAAGAGAAAAGCCTGAAATCATTACAAGAACAACCACATGGGATTTTACAGGATAAAATGCATGGAATGCTCTGATGTAGAAGGTGCTGTGGTCCAGATTTACCACTTCTGTGTACCTTATTTCCATTTAAAAGCCCCAAACCTTTGTGGCTGAGATGGCTATGGAGAAACAACCAGTTTCCTACGGCATTTGCAGAGTTGGGGAAAGGCAAAAATTTTGTATGGTGCTTATTTCAGGTCCAGCTCCAATTTTTTCCTCATGTGGACCTTACCAAGCTGTTGGAGGTAATTTTATCAATTCAGACAGCCACAGTATTTAATTACTCCATAACTACCCGATAATTACATTTATATTGCTGTAGTTACCTGAATGTGCATGCAAAAGGAAAAGCTATACATCAGCTCCTCTGCTTCTGCAATTTTAATTTCATTCAGATACATAGAACTGGATGCATCTCTCACATTTAGGGACAATATTCACATGACCTTTCCTTCCAGCTACTCCCATATAACCAGTGCAGAGAGATGAGCTGGGAGTCTTCTCCTTAATTATTAACAGGGTCGCTACCTTCAATTAAGCTGAAAGCCCCTTCTGCCCGGCTCTTGCCCTTCCAACCACACATCGCTGCTGGGGGACAAACCTGGCACCCCTTTGAGCCCAGTCTGGGTGCACGGAGGAGACAGTTTGGCTGACTGCCACATTTGCAGAGCCATTACACAAAGCTGGAGGGACATCAGGAGGCTGGGTTAATTTTTCAGGTAGGTAAATTTTTCACAGACTTACTTGCGGGACAGCACCGGGTGACGACCCAGACTCCAGTTCTCCAGTTTTAAGTGACTACATCTTCTAAGACCTACTGGTTACAGGACATGCTATATAATAGCAGGATACCCGTGCTGCTGAAGCAGAAAATCCCTGCCCATCTAACAGCCTTTTAAAAACTAGCCTGCTTTGGGAGAAGGCATGAACTTATTCTCCAAATAAGGACAAAGCTTCCCAAAACCTTTACAGCTTTATTTTTTCCTTCTGGGCCCAGCCTGCAGTAGGATGTTGTTGGCCTCGGCCCCAGTCCCAGCAGAGTTTCCTGCTCAGGGTTTGCCCCTATTTTCCACCGCAGCCTTTTCTTTCCCAGCTTGCAGTGGCCTTTTAATCTGTTACAGGGGGCTCTGGGACACTAGACCTCACTTGACGGCTGCCTGCATCCTGCAGTAAAAATTTGTAGAGGAAGTGAAACAAAGAAGAAAATTCTGATGTTGATAAAAAAAAGCCAACAATCTCAGGAAATACCTGTAATTTTGGCAAAATCTTTCAACTATGGTTAAATGAGCTGAGAAGTGTGATTCTTCAGTGTCAACATCTCTTCGATAAGCTTAAAGCACGATGACCAAAAAGAAAGGAACTATGCTATTCATAATGTATATAAATGAGAAATAGGATATCAATGTGATTTCTATGTGCAGAATATATTTATAACCCATCAAAACATGAATGGAGGAACAACCATTTCATGCTGTTTATTCCAGTCTTTGCACTACTTGTAGCAAAGGATCTCTGTATCAAAAAATACTGTTACCTCTTAAAATTAGAATAAAAGTGCTTTTTTAAAGAGATTGTCAGTGGTACTACACAATGACCTTGTAGTGACTTGCACTCTCCAGCTTAACAGGAATTGCAACACTGCCTGCAGGTGGGAAGAGAAGCAGACTCTTGATCCATTGTTCACTGATGGATCTTTTAAACTCTTTTAGTTTACAGAAGATAAAAATACGCCATCTGAAAACAAACATGATGGAAACAGTCATGAGTAATAGAAACTCTTCCAATAAAATGATAGCATGGGGCAACTGGAGATAAAATACTCTAGGGCAGTTGAAAAATGAGTTCCCCTAATTCTTTTCCAAATTTAGTGTGGCTTGCTTAGTCAGAGCTGTTTATATGGAGCAAGGCCAACTTTCCCATTTGGCTGGTCTGACGGAGGCGCAGCTCCAGCCTGTATACGATCTGAAACCCAGCAGCTAGATGGATCCTAACCTAGGAGCATAGGTAATTTGATCATCTCCAGCAGAAACCTGCACACGACTGAAATTACCAACAGGAAAAGCTATGGAAGGACTTTTGTCAAATTAACATGGTGAGAGTCCCTCCCCCCTTTCTTGCAGGTTTAGATCCTGCTCCAGAATAAACTTTGCTAATACTTTATAATGCATCTCCTGATGCAGAACCATCCTTGCACCTGATCACAAAAAGTTTAGCACAAATTATGGTATGTCTTTTAAGACTAGAAGTCTGATGACCGCAGTATGTCCTCAAATACTTGACTATTTATTTTGAGTTTCACTGCTCTTACTGAAATAAACTGACATCCAACTTTAAAAAATAAGGGCAGACTTTGGCAAGTTCTCCCACAAATTTCTGCTGGTGTAGCCACTGGCTTTCAGCCTGGTGGGACAGCTATGTACAGCCTGGCTCACTTGTCCCACTCCTCTGCTCTCAACAATGTGTTGCCAAACAGCGGGTCAGGAAAATTCAGGAATAAAGGTCACAAAACAGTAACTTCTCAGCTGGCATACAAGAGGCATCACTCACACTTACTGGCCTTCAGCCACTTGGAAGTTAGGAAGAGCAATAGGTAAGAACTTGCCATAAAAGGTGTTATTCCACTTAAATATTGGTGTTTGGTAGCAAGGTAACCCTTCCAAGAGTAGCAAGATGACCATGTCCCTTCCTCCTCATAGTATCACTGCTTGCACTGAGCAGCTTTTGAATGGGGTTTTCAAAAAATACCACAGTCAGTGATACAAATCTCTTTGGAGGTCTGGGGAATTTATCTTCTTAAACCATTTAAACCCTTTGAAAACATACTTTGCACCCTGAGGGACACGAGCTGTAAAAGAAGTAAATGATTTGCTGTATCAAAGTAAACCCTAGACAAAATAAAACCTAAAAGAAACAATAAGCATTGTGCATGCTGAATGCCAGTACACCCCACGCTTCAAGTAAGTGTGAAGGATTGAGACAGAACAGAAATGAATGATTTTGTCCTTGTAGTCCTTCCACAAAGCCACAAGCAAAGCCGTGAGGAATAAATATAAAAAGCTTGGTTGATCCCACATGGTGCTTCGCCAGCCAGGCACGCAACTCACAACTGGGGACGTGCTCTTAAATGATAAACTATAAACTATACTGTGTGTCTTAATGTTACTCAGCAAGTTCAGGACTGAGCTTTAAAATTCCTATTAGGCAGCCAGCCACCTATCTATACAGATAGATAATCTTCTAGACCATCAGGGTAGCAGCAAAATGAGTTCACAGAATATTTTCAGTGTTCAGCTCATGGGCCATCCCAAGTCCAAGATAAACGCAACCTTTGATTGAGATTAATGTCTAAAATTGTAGACCGCCTGATTGAGCTCTGTGAATCAGCAAAGCTGGGTGTCACTATTGGCAGACGACAGGTTGGATGCTCACCGTGAATAGAGAGAAGCAGCCTCTACTGCTTCTGGTACTGTGCATAAAAGCTGGTCTTCATGAATACACCTGTTTGTTTTGAATATCATTATCACTTATTAAATGCATCTACTAACCAGAAAACTTGTAAAAGGAATTATCTTTGGCACATCCTTTCTAACAGTGCTCACCAGGGCTCTGGGACATGTAATAGTGCAGCAGAAATTACTAGTGATTCCCTCTCTCCTACAGTCTTCCTTCTTGTGCAGTACTTAGGGCACCACCCAGAAGCTGCTTAAATCCAAGTGCTCCCAGGCTTTATCCTACCTGTACAGGGAGGCGGTATAAAACACTCTCTTTGTTGTGGACAGCATAGTTCAGTTTAATCTTTATTTACAGAAACAGTCTTTCGATTATTCATGAATCATGACTTAATATCTGTTATGAAAAAAAGGGATGACAGACACAAATCCCATCTTCTGATTTGGCTGAACCATGTCTCTGCAGGTTTGTTTGCACTCACTCAGCCAAACCAAGAATCTCTCCAGTGGAGCCGCCCCTCTTCTCCATGCAGACACACTGAAAAACAGGCTTTGCAGCTGACCCAATTATTTACTCTCAGTCTTGCTTTGTTTTAATGGAGACTACTCTCATTAAAAACTTAAAATTCTATAACTACACTGGTGTGCACACACACTCAAATTATCCATCTGCAACGCGGACACTGAATTGCACCGGTAAAATTCCAATTGGTCACCCAAAACTCAATGCCTAAAACAGAGTAATACCCATTACACCTCAGATCATCCTCTTCCTGAATCTCAGCATATGAACACTCCTCGGATGCTTAGCCCAGCTTCTCTAAAGGACAAATGGGAAAGCTGATGCTGCGTTGTGAAAAAAAAACACAACAGATATCTTAGCAAGTTTGACAGCTGAGACCCTGGATGTGGAATTTGTGCTCCACCAGAAACGAACCTTCTCTCTCAGGGCAACCTAAACAAACATGTTTTTAAGTTTATATAAACTTAATCCAGGGCAAAGGAGAAGCCAAAAATAACAGGCTATGTTCCAGCCTTTCCACAATTTCACATGAGTATTTAGCTCTTCCTCAAGTGATCCACTACACACGGCTACAGTTTATACTGAGCTGGACAATTATCCCACAGGTTCAATAGGTTTATGCACTTACAATGTTCTTCTCAGGCATCACGTATTTCAGAAAGCATAGGGAGGCCCAAGTGAGACAGACCTCATACACTCCACAAAAAGCCTTGTTTTCTTAAGAGTAACTTGTGATTTAACTATAGATCCTGCTATTTTAAATATTTTAAATTAATTCTGAATATTGCCTCATTATTTAAAAATGCAGAGCAAAATACAGAGCACTAACCCTGTATAAATACAGGCCATCTCTTTGGTCAAACTCAAAGACTCATTCCTACAGCCAGGTTTCCTTTTCCCTGCCCTCCACTACTGGACCAAGAAAATTCTTCTCGGGAAATGCAGAAATATGACTATTACACCTCTTATCTATGCTTAACCCACCATTAACCAAAGAGCGCATCTTCCACACCTGCACACGCATCTGCTATAACCTGCAACTGTCTGGAGGATCTCTCAATTGCAATCACATTGCAAGCACATCCCTTGCAAGAGCCATGCAATTCCCTCTGACTGCACAGCATACTGACAGGGTATTTTATTTGAGACCAGCTGCCTGTCTCAAGATGGAAATGCTGGTAAAGATGGAAATGCCTAGGGAAATGTATTTCAGCATCAATCCACAATTGCAAAGCAACAGGCTAGGCCAGGGTGGCACACATTTCATGCCCACTTGAAACAGAGAAGCAGATGTACCTCCATCAGGTACATCTACTCCCTCAGCACGTGTACACTTCATGAACACATCAGCTCTGGAAGACGGCTTCCACCAGCTTCTTCATACCTTCTCCCATACATGTGCATGTATGTGGCTGTTAATGGCATGGCCTTCAATGAGGCCAAGTGCCAGGTCCTGCACTTGGGCCACAACAACCCCATGCATCGCTACAGGCTTGGGGAAGTGTGGCTGGAGAGCTGCCTGGCAGAAAAGGACCTGGGGGTGCTGGTCGACAGGAGGCTGAACATGAGCCAGCAGTGTGCCCAGGTGGCCAAGAAGGCCAATGGCATCCTGGCTTGTATAAACAATAGTGTGACCAGCAGAAGTAGGGAGGTGATTGTCCCGCTGTACTCAGCACTGGTGAGGCCACACCTTGAGTATTGTGTCCAGTTCTGGGCACCTCAGCACAAGAGAGATATCTTGTGGAGCGAGTACAGAGGAGGGCAACGAAACTGGTGAAAGGCCTGGAGAATAAGTCTTATGAGGAACGATTGAGGGAGTTGGGATTGTTTAGTCTGAGGAAGAGGAGGCTGAGGGGAGACCTCATTGCTCTCTACAACTGCTTGAAAGGGCATTGTAGAGAGTCTGGTGCTGGTCTCTTCTCATGGACAATGAGCGACAGAACAAGAGGGAATGGCTGCAAGCTGCAGCAGGGTGGGTTTAGGCTGGACATTAGGAAAAGTTTTTCACAGAAAGAGTGGTCAGTCAGTGGAATCAGCTGCCCAGGGAGGGGGTGGAGTCACCATCCCTGACTGTGTTTAAGAGTAGATTAGATGTGGTGTTGAGGGATATGGTGTAGGGGAGAACTTGTAGAGTAGGGCTGATGGTTGGACTTGATGATCCCAAGGGTCTCTTCCAACCTAAATGATTCTATGATTCTATGATTCTATGTCATGGGGAAATGGGGAAAATGAATGGGACAACCTCTCTGGCCAGAGACAGGTTCTGCACTTGCAGGTCCACCAGCACTGCAGACTGGAGAGGCAGTAAACATCAGGAAATAGCAATATTAGAAGCTATTTAGCAATAGGGCTGGGGCAGGGGATAGGGAAAACAACCAGAAAGATTTGGATTTTAACCTTAAAATGGCTGAATTGTAACCAGTGAGATCAGGCATTCCAGTATGGAACAGCAGGGGCCACCAGCCAGCAGTTCTGCAACATTCCTGTCACCAAATTGTAATTTAGAGAAACAAGATTTCATTAGTTGCCTTTTCACTTCTGTCAGTTCAAAAAAATCCTGATAACCACATATTACATAAAGGCCAAAGTTTATCATTAATCAAGCAGAAACAAGCCCAATACGAGCCAGGGGTTTGATTAACAATGTGTCGGATAAGCTTATTCTTAAAGCTGCTGAAATTTGTCCTTTCTTGGTAACGGGGTTAGAAGCAGCAATGCTCTGTCTAGAAACAATTATTCACGGTCAAATTCAACAAGAATAAGGTCTGACAATCCTTTATTTATTATCTTATTTCACAGAACAAGAAGAAGTAGGGATTTAATAAAATAAATGAATTCAATCTTGTTCCCGGAGGCCACAAGAAGCTAACTATGTTCTGTATTAACTTAATTTGGTGAAGTTCAAAGATTTTGAAGTTTTGGAGGATTTTTCAACTCCAGGAGCCACAGGTTGAGCAATTAATGGGGACAGGGACACCAAACATGTTTTGAGCAGCTCTCTCCAGTACAGATATCAGCGTCACATTACATGTCATGGTAGGTCATACAAGAATGTTTCTTGGGAACATTTAAACAGATTTCCAAAAATGTATGCCAATGCCACATTACTCTTTAAATAAGGATGATGTATTCCATCTTCCCTCCCCTTCAGCCAACAGGCTTTGCAACCAGCTACTTCACTGCTCAACCATCTGCAAGCTAAAACTATTCTCACATAGGAGAAAAAGAACAAAATAATCATCTTCACAAAATACTAACTGAAGGTTTTTCCAAATACATGGATGAGCAAAAAGTCATGAATTGCAAAGCACAGAATGATATGGGGTTGGAAGGGACCTCTGGAGATCATCTAGTCCAACCCCCCCTGCCAGAGCAGGCCCACCAGAGCAGGTTGCACAGGATGACATTCAGACAGTTTGGAATGTCTCCAGAGACAGAGACTCCACCACCTCTCTGGGCAGCCTGTTCCAGTGCTCTGCCAGCCTGAAAGTAAAGAAGTTCCTCCTCACGTTTAGATGGAACTTATGCTCATGGTGGTACCCATTACCTCTTGTCCTATTACTGGGCACCACTGAAAAAAGACTGGCCCCACCCACATTTATTTATTTATAGGTGTTGATCAGATCCCCCCTCAGTCTTCTCTTCTCCAGACTGAAAAGACTCCAGTCCCTCAGTCTTTCCTCATAAAAGAGACATTCTAGTCCCCTAAGAGAAGAGAGCAAAAGGCTGCATCCTAACCCAAACTGGGGCTTTTGGGCAGTAGCAGCCGTTATAGTAGGGTCTGAGGAAAAGCATGAGTGAGAAAACCGGAGATGCTCATTCAGATCAAGATTGTCAAGGTCTCTGTTTACAGCGGAGCATCAGTGCATCTTCCTCCCTTTGTGTCAAACCAGACATTTCCGTAGCTTTGAAGAACTCCAGATCTGAGCAGCTAATGCTCTGGTATGTTCTTGGTGTTTCTGAACTAACTTGAATTCTAAAGCTTATCTGCTGCATCACACAGCAGTAGTTTCCCTTCTCCATGTGTAATATTCACAGGAAAATAGATGGGTTTTGGTGAACAGACTTGTGTAACAGTTATCTGCTTTTTTTTTCCTACTTATAACCTTAATTGATGCTTTTTTGTAGTCATGTGAAGGAACCTCCTTCCCTGCAGGATAAGTCACCAATGCTTACTCCTGTCTCTTCTGCAGAATTAAAAATTCAGTGAACAGTGTGGTTTGGCTGGCTGGTAGATATTCTCATCCATGGAGAATTAGAGAAGGGTTTGGTTGTAAAAGGGGAGACTTAGTTGTATGAATATAGACCCTTGGAAGTATTTCTTGCAAAGTGTGAATGCGATGTTTTTCAAATCTATTTATTTCTAAAGATGTAACAGACTTGTTTAAAGATACTATCTTATTTTTCTGAATGTGAGAACAGACTATCAGCAAGGAGAATTTGTCCAGTTTGCCTTAGCTAAGGTGTAGAAAGATTAACCATATAGTCAGAAAAATCTTTTACAAATGACAGAACTAAGAAAAAGCCATCTGCAAATTCGTTTTCCCAGCTTGACCACTAGTCCACACTGGTTGTTGCTCTGTAGCTGCTGGATGTACATATGTATGATACGATGGAAATACTTTTTCAGTGTGTGTGTAATACATATGCAAAAAAGGTTACTCAAAGTCATAGTGAGTAATTCTGGCTTTGCCAGGGCAACTGTGCAGCCTGTCTGCTGGGACTGTGACATTGCACTCCATGGCATAGTGAAACAACATTTTTGACTTGTAGGTTGTGTCAGCCCCTACAATTTCTATTGTAGCATCCTTATGGCCAGCACAGTCCATGTAGCATCAGAAAGCGATCCCATTGTATCACCATGCTGTGTAACAGCAAAGTATATGATATATTAAAGAGATTTTGAAATGATGCTTCACTCAAACTTCTAGGTTTTATAACATGAGTCCTCCCAGCCTCTTCCCAATGTTTAGCTGTGTCAACAAATTTTCTTGCATCTGCCTTGCAGTATTATAGCATGTGTAATAAGAACCTGAAGAAAATGACTAAAAATGCACTACAAATTAAATATTTCCCCATTTTTGTTGTCCAAGCCTAATGTAAAGTAGATATGCAGTAATAAAATTCCTTGGGATTTGAACTGCTTTTTACATATTCTTCTTCCTCTAATAAGAAGTTGTAGTAGAAGCTTGATTATATATTTGTTTTGTAATTTGTTTGTCCTTTTTAAAAAAGGACAATAAAATTGATTCTTGGTTTCCATGAAGAGTTGTCTCTTTGTCCTTGTGAAGATCTGCGTTGTTGGCTACATCTAATAAGGATAAATAGTTCTGTTGTCTTTGCTGTATGACACACACATCTGGTTCCCCCCCACACCTCTGCTTAATAAAGTTTGCAACACAAGTATCACTGTGGTTTTAACTTAAAAGAACTTCCAGGGGTGCTATAGCAGAGATCCAATCTTAAAAATGCATGTATACCAAGAAAGCAACGTGTCGAAAGGCCCCAAGAGGAGATGTCCTGAGAAATTGCAACAAGCAAAAGGCTTTTGCAAGCTCTTAAGCTGAAAATGGGAAGGAGACTGTCTCCGTTACTCTTCTAATGTACCCCATTCTGCACTTTGGAGTGGGATGAGAGGAGTATTTTGTTCCATCATTTCATTGCCTGTCTTGTTCCTTTTTGGAGGTTGCTCATTCCAGGGGAGATCCTCTGAGTAGGTTGCACTACTTTTGCATCCTTTTGATTCAAGTTTGCCATTCAAACACAGAATCACAGAGTGATAAAACATTGACTTTTCAGCTTTCCATCTCTTTCCATACTCAGTGCTTCAGAGGGTAAAAAGTTTTATTGGAGAGCTGTAGATCCCCCTGATACAGGTGTGAGGAGATGAAATAGTGATCTGCCAAATGCTAGGCGCCTTCCCAGGGAGAAAGTGTGTGCATTCCTTGCAGTCCCCTTCCAAATGTCCTTCCACGGCTGCTGCCATGCATAGGTCAAAAGCAAGGCAGTGTTGGTACAAGCTAGGAAAAATAGATGAAATTGAAAAATTATTGCAACTGGCATACCGGTGGCATGCCTTGGGCTACTGATAAGTGCTTCAGAAATCTGAGTAGTGCTAGTCGTTAGGGTTAAAATCTGTGTTGTCCTTTCAGGGTTTGAAATGGCAAGGAGGAGTTCTGAGGTGGAAGGATCTCTTGCAACACTGTTAAGAGATGTGGAGGTGTTGGAAAACCATTAAAATAAAGGCCTGCACTGTAAGACCTCTGCTTAATTTATTTTAGAGATTAATACTTTTGTTAGCATTTTTGCAAATAGGCTAGTTGAGCCACCATACAGTGAGACACAGATAGGCTAGAAAGTTGGTTGGAGAGAACCCTGATGAAATTCAACAAGGGCAAGTGTAGGGTGCTGCATCTGGGGCAGAATAACCCCCTGCACCAGTGCAGGCTGGGGGCTCTGCAGCTCTGAGGAAAAGACTTGGGAGTCCTGGTGGACAACAGGATGACCATGTGTTGCTCGCAAAACCATGAGGCAGCCAAGAGGCCTTCGCCTCTACTCTTTCCTGATGAGGCTCCATCTGGAGTACTTTGTCCAGTTCTGGGCTCCCCAGTTCAGGAAGAACAGGGAACTGCTGGATAGGGTACAACAGAGGGCTACAAAGATGATCAGGGGCCTGAAGCATCTCTCTTGTGAGGAAAGTCTGAGGGACTGGAGTCTTTTCAATGTGGAAAAGACTGAGGGGGGATCTGATCAACACCTATAAATACTTAAAAAGTGTGGGTGTCAAGAGGATGGGGCCAGTCTTTTTTCAGTGGTGCCCAGTAATAGGACAAGAGGTAATGGGTACCACCATGAGCATAAGTTCCATCTAAACGTGAGGAGGAACTTCTTTACTTTCAGGCTGGCAGAGCACTGGAACAGGCTGCCCAGAGAGGTGGTGGAGTCTCCGTCTCTGGAGACATTCCAAACTGTCTGAATGTCAGCCTGTGCAACCTGCTCTGGTGGGCCTGCTCTGGCAGGGGGGTTGGACTAGATGATCTCCAGAGGTCCCTTCCAACCCCATATCATTCTGTGATTCTGTGATTCCAGCTGTGAAACAGATGCAAAGGAAACAGAATTGGCTGCAATGAAGTGAAGGAGGTTTGCCTCACGAGACCAATGTCACTACTCCAAAAGCCCCTGATAAATTCAGTACAGGGACAATCCATAGGCAGAAGTAGAGAAAATGAAGCAAATGGTGTGAAAATAAAATAGAAAAGAACATGCAAACAGAAGATGGGACACAGCCCTCTGATTGCCTGGGGCTTCCCAACATGGGAGACCTGCCAGTGGGCTCTTTCTCCCTGTCTAAATTTGAGCAAGGCCCTAATTAAGATCATAGTATTTCTGAAGCACTGTAAAAAAGGAAACAAAGTGATTCAAACATTTTTGGGTGGGTTGTTTGAGGTTTTTTTCTGCAAAGCTAAAAGGACCCATTAAACTTTATTCCTTACTTGGCAAAGTTTACACCTTTGATTCTTCTGAATTAAAGTTGGGACCTGACTAATAAAGTATACCTTCTGCTAGTAAATTCAGAATTAATTCCGGAGATTTTATTCTGAAAAGAGGATAAGTAAAAGCAAAATGATCCCTGACTTTCTGCAATTGCAGCAGTACCAAAGATGAAGGATTGCCTTCACATTCACCAAGTCTGTTCTTCCTACAGTCTGCCAGTACCAGCCACCCAGACCATTAGAGGCAGAAGAAATGCTCCCAGGTCACAAGGCCATAGGTCAGGGGGATTGAGGGAAAAATGGGATGAGTACAGAAAAACCATACTCAGAAACCGTACTCAGAAAACATGTGATATATATTATTTGATGTAAATATAACAGAGGACACATGAAACCAGACCTTTATCTTACAGTCATTCCTGTGCAAATGCTGGGGTTTAAGGTCTAATTACTTTTTGTCCCAGCAAACTGTTGGAAAGTATTTACTTTTTTTTCAGACTTCTATTTTTAGTTGTAAATTTGAGAAATGCCAGACTCCCACTGTGTGTTTGACTGCAACTAACAGACAGGCACAACTACAGTGTAACTTGCAGTGGTGGGAAGGTGGTGGCACACAGCTCCAGGTGGAGCCTCAAAGTCATCTTATTTCCTCCATGAACCCGGTTTCCCTAATCCCCCAGGGAAGCAAGCGCGGAGGGGTTACAATCCAGCCACTTGACTGTCAGCCGAGTGGTGTACATTATTCTTCTTCCACCCGGAGGAGTTTCAGTTCCTCAAATGCTCATGAAAGCATCACTTGGAAGACAATAGAGTTAACACTGGTGTTTGTTTACTCCATTTCTAAGACTTCCCAGGAAAAAGTGCCAGTCAGTTATTGTCTCTCTCACTAAATGTGTGTTTGAGTCTCCTCGGCTGCTCAGCTCTTCCGCCTCAATGTTCTTTCATTTTTGAAAAAAAAAAAAACAAAACAGTAAGTTGCCTCATTTCCTCTCCATTTATCTTTCACAGTCAGAGGGCTTGTGACAACACAATACAATTTCAAAGGAAAAAAACCAAATCAAAACCACCTTCTTCCAGCACTGTGTTTGTACAGTGTGACAACATGAGCTTCTGGGCTTGGATGAACAGCCTGGCAGGTCATTATTAAGAAGAGGAAATTTATTCCCAAGAATTTATTTGGAAATGGTTTGTTGAGAGCTTTCTTGCCAGTTCCCAGTAACCTTCAAGGGGCCGGATCTCCACACATAGACATACCAGAAGTACTTGTCCATACTCACAACTTGTGGCAATGTGTAATGGGAACACATTCAAGGCTTGGTTTTATATCTATGGTAGTAATACCTTAATTAATGCATTTAACAGTCTGCTTTCATCACTCTTGCCTCTGTACAATCAATTATAGAGATTCAGGTTTGTAAGTCTCAGTTCTTCCATCATGGGTCTCTAAAGTTCTCCCCATCAGTCTAATCTGAGCTCTCATCAACGTGGATGCTGATACTTCCTCCCTTTTTGGAGAAGAATATGGTTGTCTGTTTAATTTGTGTGCCCAAACCACGACAATATCAAAACTTAAATTCTTCACTTTTCTGTGTTTTGTAAAATGTTTTATTTAGGGGACTAAGAAAAAAAAAACAACAAAGCCCTAAGAATGCAACATGCAAAAGTTGATAAGAATGAAAGAAAATAGCTTGTGTGTGGTAAGAGTTTTATCTGGCAGACTTACGTATCTCAGATTACAGTTAATGTAGAGAATGCAGAAGTAATCATTAGTAATGCTACTTTAAACATGTTTAGCTCCCACCAACTCAACTGCAATTTAAGCACACTGACACAGTTCATTTTGCCAAGGAGGCAGCCAGGCAGCAGTCTCATTTACAGAAGCACAACTAGGGGGAAAGATGCTAAAGGCCCCCCACTATGGCAAAAAGAGTCACAAAATGTTTAGGTTAGTGCATGTCTTAATAAGACCAAGCAGATTTTTTATAATTATAAACAACTGTGATTATGTGATGTTGCTTTGAAATTCAACATTATACAATGTATTTTAATTTGTGTCTTTCCCCAAACTCCTCAGTTAAGTGATTGCAGAAGATAAAGGAGAGCTTATGAATGGTCCAGTTTTTGCTTCAGCCTCTGCAGAACTGCTCTGCAAACATCTGCCATGAGCCCATGTAAGCGTCCAACACCCACAAACTGTCTCTAACAGAGTAACACTTGTTTTGAATCTCATCCAAATCTCAATTCCTCCAAAGGCTCTCCGCATTTACTGACAGCAACTAAATTTAAAGCCATGTTTGCATTCTTCAATGGTGGCTTTAAGTCAGCCAGTAACTTTCTGAGAAACAAACACAGGGAAAGACACATAAATCCATTTCCTATCTTCATTTGGGCTGATGGGATTCACCAGCCTGACGAAGTGCAAGATGAGCACTGAATTTCTATTTTCCCACCTAAGAGCATCCATTGCAGCTTCAAAATACCCTCACGAGCTCTTAAATCCATCACACTCCTTTGGAGACTTTTCTATCCCTTACCATTACTCCTAAAGCCTTCTACTGTACAGTGGCAGAACAGTGAGATGCTATACAGGCTACATGCTACTCATGCAGTGGCCAAACTTTGTTGTACTCTAGGACATTATTTCTTTACCCGCTCAAGCGTTGCTGAGCAATTATTTCACCAACAGTTTCACCACAGGTTTTGCATAAAATCAGCAGCTTCATACAAACAGGCAGACAGTTGGTTAACTGAAAAACAGAGCAGTGAAAAGGATGATCGAATAAGAACAAGCCAGGAATTCTGGAAAAACTGTATTAACAAAAACCGCCAATATGATTCATGGTTTCTTTATAATTTCCAATGCAAAACCATGGCCACTAAGAGAGACAGCGTTGAAAAAAGTGCATCTTATGGTCTCTGCTTTACAGTGAGCTTCACTAGCAAAAATGCACCAACCCGGTTGAAAACAAGCCAGTCAGGTTGAACCTTCTAGCTCCAAATTTTAGATTTAAATTGAGTCATGACTTTTTTTCACATCTCAGAAATTCAGAGAGGTCAGGACAACAAAACACAGGCCTCAAATTTGACATACTGGCTTCCAGTTTTGCTTGCACATGTCTGTCTGTGAACATGTGCCATAGCTAATGGCCACAAAAAAACTATAGTCCAGGAGATACTAGTTTTCTTACAACCTCTTTCGAATCAGTAACAAGGTCAGGTTCTTGTATTACAGTAATTTCACTTTTAGAAGTACCTCATTTGCTAAGAGGATAGTATACGTGGTTTAGTTGAAGATTCAAAAACATTTCTGGAAAATGGCTTTTGCTGCCAGCAGTGTACGACTTCCTGTGTTTCCAGAACTACTAGATGTACTGGATACCAACCACCAGTACCAGGTGGGTGCTCAGCACCGCTGAAGCCAAGCTGGAAGTCTAAATGCCAACTGAAGTTCTAAAAATTACAGTTTTTGCTTGCATGTATTAAAATGTTTGCTTAGTATACTTCAGAAGAACTTTCTGCAAGAAAAAAATGAAAGCATCAGATCCTATCTTATTCAAGAACAACTAGTACAGAACAATGCAAAGAACACTGGAGGACATAATGCAGCCCTGGCTTCAAGATTGAGCGGACACTCCGACATGCTTTTTAAACTCTGAATTTCATAGGGTTCCTCGAGTTTCTACAATACTGTAAGTTGAAACTGAAAGAAAACATAGAATTATAGCAAAGAAACATGTAAGATGCAGAAGTAAAACTGCTTCACTAGCTAGCAAACTTTTTTTTAAAAGTTATTTAAATAAAAGGATTTAAAATGCATTAGAACTACCCTTTTTGCAAAGCTGCTCTGGAAAGTTCATTTTTTAAACATACAGTGTTCTTTGCTTGTCTACTGTATATACGGTGCATATCTTTTGCTTAGCATATTATTCAGTCTGGAATAATTACACATCAGAGAGATGCCTAATAAGCTAATCTTTAAACTCTACAGATCTAAAAAAAGATCCCAAGGCATGTTTTATGAATATAGAATGGCGTCAGCTGACAAAGACATGGCACAGTCCATATTATTGTGGATGCAACCAAGAACCACATGAATGAATATTATGGGCTTGTTTTTGCATTACTCAAGATGACAGGACTTCTGAAGGAAAGCAAGAGCATGTTCTGTAATCGTGAGAATCCTCTATGAATATAAAAGAAAATAAGCCACACAGTATGGTAAAGAAAATGCAGAATGTAAGTAATACGGCATTTTATCAGCAGCGTGCACTTTACTGGAAGACTCCATAAGGTTTTAAAAATCAAACAGCTGCTATGAGAAGCAGCAGTGAATAGAAATACTTGGATTTACAACTAAAACTAACAGGGGACAGAACTGACGAAGAAATATTTTCAGTTACCATAACCATATTGTTTTAGACTTACATCAGACAAAAGCTATTTCAACAGGAAAACCTGTCTTAACCAACAGCTGGAAAACTCATAGCCTTGCTCTGGAAGGAAAGGGGGCTTATTACCTTTTACAGATGTCTCCATTCCCATCATCCAAAAGAAGCTATAACTATGAATAGAGAGATGGGCCCCATCTGAAATATGCCTTTCACATCCTCCCAAAGCTGGGCACACTCACATCTCTAGCATCGATTCAGCCTACACCGGTGCATGTTTTGACCGCAGCAGCTCAACCTGACTTTCTGTATAGTATTTTCATATTCAGCTCCACATTTATTTTTGGTTCAGTCTCTCAGAAAACCGTGTCTCCCTTCCAACAGCAGAACTCCAGACACCTCAGCTATCAGAGGGGCTAGATTTCATTTTAAATATTGCTCTTTTTTTTTTCAGACAATAACAATAAAAACCCAGCCAGTGTTCACCTACGCCGTTCAGCCACAGCACCCTGTGAGACCTGGCTGTCAAAACACCCTCCAAGGCAAGTCTCATTTCAGTTCATACACACAAAACTAACACTTGCCAGTGCCAAGTGTTACAGCAAGAGCGCATCAGCTTTGCAGTTGACCACACTTCCTGCTGCCGACATATTTAAGGCACGCTAAGGAAAAACCATGTAGCAAGATTAATAACTAACAAACCACAGGTTCTTGCTCAAGGTTACCATGTAGTATTTGATACTCTTACCAACACATTGGCTTTGTATGTTTGTTTGTGTTGGTAACTAACTCCCTTGTATCTCAGTGTGGTATCGGCTTTAGACATCCCCATTCTGGTATGAGATATGCTTAGGACCTTCATGTTTTTCCATGTGTAAAGGAAGTTGGTGATAAATTCAGATGGGGAGAGAAACCAACTTCTTCATCAAACAAATACCAGTGGTGCTTCTCACTAGGTTGCTTCAGTTTACAACTACTTGACCACAGCTCCCAAGAGAACACATCAAGCCCCAAACACTCAATCTCCAAAGTCTTCTACAGAAGCTTCTTTTGTTGCAGATCTTGTGTGTTTCACAGTTCAATTCTGTTCAGTTCTGGGCTCCCCAGTTCAAGAAGGACAGGGAACTGCTGGAGAGAGTACAGCAAAGGGCAACAAAGATGCTTAGAGGACTACAACAACTTTTATGAGGAATGGTATAACTCTCTACTTAGTGCTTCTATAGTTAAAAAAGTTTTTGAACTTCCTAGAGACCAATTTCTTCTATTAAATGCATCATGATGGCTTAATCAAGACTTTGGTATGAGCCTCAAATACCTTTCATATATCGGTCGGATTTAAATAAGGCTCATGGAAACTGGCAGTGATGCCTGTCCTGTGGCCTTTCACCAGTGTGCTTAAGACCTCTCTCCAAATCATAACGTTTGATTTATAGCACAAGCTGCATATATGGACAAGGAGGCTAACAAAGCTTGCCATCCTGCTTTTGATAAAAAAAATCAGATTTTTGAGGTAACAAGATGATTTATTATGCTTTGCATTCAAATGGATATATGTCCCCTTACCCCAAGTCCACACTTGGATTAATCAAGGTGATTTCCCTAGATTGTATCCTCTTGTGCACATAGAGGTTTGCTTCATGGGATTTCTTACTGTTTATCTTTTTTTAAATCAAAGGATGCTGGGCCAAGAGCAACCTTGGGCTCTCATCTAGCAAGCCTCCCATACAAGGGATAGGAAGCTATGCCAGTAGGTGTGTACCCACCTGCCACTCATTTCGGTACATTATAACACTGAGCAATAGGTCAAAGGTCTGACTCATGAAATGCCACAGACCTGCCTATGTGTATAAAACTGCCCATAAACAATCCAACAGCTGTGTTACTTTTCTACATAGATTTTTCCAAGGGTTTATTTCAGTGTGTCATGCCTACACACACAACTGATCTGCTAATTCCACCCCTCATGAGCAGCAGACATGCCTTCACCACACTTACTGACATTAGCTACTTTCCCATTGCTTTTCAGGTAATGTTTAGTTTTGGAGTAACTTTTTCAACACCACTTTGTAGGAAATAGCATAGTCTCAGTATTACCCCTTCCTTCTCCATTAAAAATACAGCAGCGTAACAGACCAGTGCTAGGCAGCTGGAAATAGCAGAGACTCAACTTATATTTTAGGCCACCCCAAAGAACCACACCCTTTCGCTGTGTCCGGTACAAAATGTAAAGCTGGACAAAATGGCCCTATGGCAGAAGCTCCTATGTGGCTTCTGCCTCCTTTTTCTGATTTGCAGAAGTGCTGAGTGCCCGCAGCCACAACTGAACACAGCAAGTACCCAGCTGGAAAACTGGGGAGAGCATTAAAATGGCCAATTCTCTAAAAAATTAAGCACCAGGTCTGTCAAGCCACAAATTAATAGCCAAAACTTCTCATATATTAAATAAATAACACCACCTATCACAGTATCTCAGCGGGAAGATCAGCTGATTAATGCCTGCACTGCACTTTGTAGCTTTGCAGGTCTACAGGAAATCTCAGAATGGAAAAAAAATAACACCCAAACAACAAATCTGGGGCTTCCTACTGAATGAAGCCAACAGAAAAAATATACCAAGAAGCTGCTTTTGCATCCTAGTCTCCCTTGACCATAAGCAGTATGTTCAAGGCTTCAGATCCGTGGACCTTTTCAGCTAACACTGTAAGCTTATACGGCAGAAAATTATACTTGCTTTGTGGCATCACCTTTGCCTAAAGCTGTAGGTTTCACAGCTATTTGCCAGACTGCACAGAGGCCAAACATGGAAACAATGGGGTTTAGTTCAGCAGGGAAACACTGGCAGTGGTTAGAAACCCCTCCCACTCATTTCTGGTTTCCCTTACTCCAGCTCTAAGGCTCCCAACTCCTTCCCTCTTGCAGGATATGCCTCAGCTGCCCAACAGAACATCCAAGGAGAGGAACACCACAACTTCTTTAGCTTAATTCTCAAAAAACCCAACCACCTTGTACCTTTTATCTGCATTTTTCTCAAAAATGCAATTTGAGGTAGACACTCAGCATGGAAACTTCAGTCTGAACAGCTGAAGGCTGGCAATGCCCCATTTGCAGCTGAAAACAGTGGAAAGTGTCTGGCAGACTCAATTACAGACAACTTTATTACTTTACAGAATACCCCTAAGAGCAAAAAAGTTGTTTTTTTTTTTCCTTTGCACAGACCCTGTCATTAAATCTTTGCATTATGAAAGCTTGCCTTTCCTCCAGTGTGACCACTACAATATGTGGAATATTGTGGAATATCCAGTGAAAATATGCAACCGTCTTCTGTTCAGTAAAAGGTTGGTCTTTAGACAACATTCATCTAACATATTTAACGTCTCAAATGCTGCTTCAAGAATCAGGTCTTCAGTTATCAACATTGTGGAAAAGCTCTGCAGAGGGCTGCAGCACAAATATCAACTGTGGTTTCACATAGAGGAAGAAAAATGTCACATAAAGCTTTAAAAATTCCTTCCTAACATAGCAGATGAGAGGGGCTGTGGAAGAGTACTAGCTAAAAGGAGAGGCATGAGTGAGCTGGATGCTGAGTGGTAGTACGGTGGTGGGATCTTTTGTAAATTTGAAGCAATGATGCCTATGTATCTCTGAAAAGAGTAAGGAAAAGCTCCTTGGCAGGCAGCAAGTTTCTAGATACAGCACAAGACCATTTTTTTTAGCTGGGATCCCAAGCACACAGAACTAAAAACTAGCACTAAATGCAGGAAGGCACTACTCTAGCAAAAGATCCCAGGCAAAGAGCAGAGCATCTTTAGAAACAGTATGCATGAACAGAGCTGGTTGTTGTGCTCTGAAAAACCTGCAGCTACCTTGACCTGGGGAACATAACACGTCTTGGGAAATCCCAGATATTTTTATAATATAAAGAAGTCGTAGACATTTTTTTTCCTAAGGTTGCTGTGAAAGTATTTAGTGATCACGAGTGCTTCAAGGCCCAGCTGCTCCCTGGCACATATCATAGCCATTAACTCTGCCTGGCCAGGACACAACAGCACGGTGCAGCTGGAACTGCTGCAGAGGCCTAACCCTGCTCTGGGGATGGGCACAGGCTGCTTCTCCTAGTCCTGGCACTTCCAGTCCCAGTCCCACACTTTCCTTACTCTGAACCTTTAGCAAAGGTTGTGTGTTTGCCTGCTTACACAGTAAATAGCAAGGGACAAGGACTGTCTTGGGCCATTTGTACCAGGAACGCTCTCTGTGAGGACCAACACATCCCCCACACAATTAATATTAAATTGAGACATAGATGACCTTTCCTGCAAGTTGCCTGCTGCAATGACTGAGAGCCATGGTCAAAACAGGTATTGATCTTGGAAGCACAATATGGAATAAACCTGGAAAAGAGCAACATTTTTGGGAAGCTATGAACTGATGGTCACACTCTGTTACCAGTGATGTCCTTACAAGTCCACCATCATTTGAAAAGACATCACTGCTGCTGGTGGTGTCAGTGGAGAGTCCAAACACAGGCCAGGCACTGATGTGGGTAGCTTTCCTCAGCATGTCGCCTGGCCAGAAACCATAATGGGGGCAATGCACCACTTTCACTGTCTAAGCAATGACAGAGAAAGAACAACTTGGAGATCAGCTCATGTGCTCACTTTGCATAAATCTCAAAAGCAGAATTTATTCTGAAGGACACATCGTGGCTCGCTCCTGGGAAGATAAATAAATAAATACCCGGATAAACTAATTCACCAAAACCTTAGGTTATGCCTATCAAGTTAAGCATTAGGACAGAATCAGCATCATACTTTTTTTTATATATGTAAGACTAATAAAAAATTAAAAAAAAAAAAAAAAGGATAAAATTTTTAGAAAACCCAAACAGGCAAACCCTTTCTTCACACAAGTTTGAGCAATTTCCACAAGTTTTAATCTTGCTTTTATGTAAGAGCTCATTTTAGCCTCATAAGGCCTCATTTCAGCACTGCCCTTTAACTGCAAAACAACTAAAATGCTTGCATGCATGTTCAAAAACTCGAAGCCACTTTTAATTGTTCTTCAAGTGTTAAGAGAACAGAACATTTATTACATGCAAAGGAAAAAGCTGTAAAAAGAAATGCTGCTGTACTTTAAAAGCAGCCATGACCACATTTCTTATGAGTATCATCCTTCCTGATCTAGACACTTGCTTTTCAGCTGCTACTGCCCAAAGGCATCAACAACAAAGCTGCTTTAATCATCTCAGAGCTTGCTTTTTCTCCCTCTAATATCAATAAAATTTCTATCAGATACGAAGACTGGCTTATAATTTGTGGCCAAGCTATACTAATTAAAGAACCTCCAATCTCCTAGGTTTTGGAAAATATCAAGTGCAAAAAGCATCAGACTCTACACATACAGTATGCCTCTCAATTACAGGGTTTTTGAGCAAATGTGAGCGTATTTCTCACTTTTTCTATTCAGAAGCTCTTTCCATTGATACCTATGCCTAATTCAATGTTGTACGTAGTTTCTTCTACAGATGGCAGAAAAGCATAAAAAATGCCATATGCCTTCCCCCACCACCCAAAGGTTGGTTTCCCTTAAATCATACTACCAGACAAAGACCTTTCCCAAAAGAAACCACCTTTCAGTTTTCAAACCCAGGCTCTGTAGCAAGCGTTATGTGGCACATCATCTTTAAGGTTAGTTCTTGTGCAAGCACTACAGTTTGCTTTGGTGTAGGGAGCTCAAGATGACTCAGATGAATGGGCAAGGAGCCTAACCCGGCTTCTAGATGCTTTGGCAGGAAAAAGAGGCATGCCACAAAATGGATAACTGAGATTTCTGGGTTTATGACAACCTCAAGCCATTTACAGAAGGTAAATGGCATGTGATTATGAACAATCCGTTTATTGACAAACTGAAAACAAAATCTTACCTCCCACTTTGACTAGGGAAATTCTTGACCATGCCCATTGCAAGACAACACGACTGTAAATTTCCAAAATTGCTCGCAGTACTTTTGAAAGAAGTTAATAAATGGGACTTTATGAGCAATCCAAACTGAATAAAGAAGGTATCTGCTGCCTTAATGTCCAAAACCTGAAATTTGGAAATTACCAAGCACAGTAAATTCTCTTCAAGTTGGGTGGCAAATACCCTTCCTATCAAACACAGTCCAGGAGCCTTTTACTTGCATTTAGACTGAAACTAAGAAAGTGTCCAGCCCCCTGAATTAGAGAATATAAGAACCACAGAGAAGCCACATCTCCTTTCCAACACAGACAGGCACTATTTATTAAAACTATGGGATGAAAGCTTGCCACTGGATCCAACAGCAACAACCTATCTGAAGACTAAAACCTCCCAGAAAGCAAGTTAAGCCGAAAGGATTTTTCTTCAAAATCTCATTTCTTAAGGTCTTCAAGAACTTGGACTCTTAGCAAGATGAATATAATGAAGACTAGAAACTCGTATCCATATTGAAATTTTAATTTCCTACCAATTTCACTTCTATTTTTCTTTCCATGGGTATTTTTGCCTATTTTGATTGGACTAGACAGTACTTACTAAGTGCTAACCTGTGATCATGAATTCTGGATTCAACACGTGTTTGTAAAACACATTATTATTACTCTGCCTCCTCCTTAGATTTTAGGAACTGCAGAATAATCATATCAGCTTTTACCATAAGCCTCAGAACGTGAAAATGAAAAGCACCCTCTAAGAAGAGCTACAAAGTAGATGCCAGTAAGTCCAGAGAAACACCACACTCCTGCTCTATATGGTGTTACAGCCACACTCACCTGCCGAAAATGAAAGAGAGAGGATTTCCAAAACAGAGCAAAACGGAGCAAGACAGAGTTGTAGCAGGCTGAAAGAAAAGGCAGCCAGATTTTATACAAAACTCTGTTACACTTGCAGTCATACACCAAATTAAAACCAGAAGGGCCATCTGACAGTTGAAAGCAGAAAATCCAATATTCAGTCTGAGTGCCTATCCAAAAAAGGCCAACTTTTCCACAACTAATTCCAAGTCATCCTTCCATCCTCTAGCATCCCTGCTCATGGCTAAGTGCACACTGGCTGGCTGCTGGCAAGAATTCCACTCCAGAGCTGTATCAGGCACTTGGGCTATCTCCCTCCAAGTCAATGCATCTTATCTCTGTACAACTGATAGTATTTGTTCAGACCATTTTCTGTAAAGCTCGTGACTGATTTCCTTATCTTGTCTTTTAAGTAAAGGGTATCCAGGCTCCTCTTCAGTCTCTAAAACTTGACAGAATGGGAGGAGCCTATCTGCTTTTTCTAAATATGCTGCATCTTGCAGGAACACATCTAAAGCGTTTTATCCTTGTGCAAAAGAACCTCATCTTAATTAGTACCATACTGAAATTCATAAGCAAAACAAATGACTAGAAAGAAATTTCTTACAGACATTAAGTAATAGCTTTCACTGTCAAATGAAAAGAACAGCTGGGAGGTCTGCTTGGAACAAAGTCCTGAACAATGAGGAAACCCGCAGGGTGCATCCCTGGGTACCACAGGGTCACAGCACCATTGCTGCATCCCTTGGCCATGCCATCCCATCTGCCTGGACAAAGAAAGACGAAAAGGGAGGGAGAGAGAGAGAGAAATTACATTTAAACAAATTAAATAAAAACCAAATGACTACAAGCCCTCATCTTCTGGACAGCTTTATGTTTATAGACTGGATATGATGAAGCACACTGATCACCTTTAATAAAAAATAACCTTCAGAGAAGTTTAGGTTTTTGTATGCTGAACTCTTGTTCAGCTGAACAAGATGAAGATGCACTTGTTGCAATTACTAGCCTTGGTGCTTGATATCTCTCCACCCCTCCAAATTTTAAAAAAATGTCGTCAACAGACCACATAGACATAGCAGAGCTTGGTCATCTACTAATGCTGCTGCTGAGATTGCAGAAATGGAAGACCCCTGAAGACTCTCAGGGCCATTTCTCCCTTCTCCCTGCTGGGAGATCTGCTTCCTGAGTTGTTTCCTGTCTAATATTAGAGACCCAAGACAAAAACTTCCTATCAGCAATCTTGAAACCTCCGGCACAATCTCTCAGGGCATACTGCTAAGTTGTTTTAACAGGCACTTTCATACGTTTTCTCCATTTCATGATTGCACCCCGAGTCCATACTTCCCCACAACTGCCCTGTACTGTTCCCCGTTGTGTGGAACACTCATTAAATATCATCAGACAAATAATTCAATGAACACCTCCCATCACAAGTTTAGCCCATGTCTCATCAAACAGAAAGTGTGAATTTTTTTAATAAAGTCTTTCCACATGACCAACTCCCAGTCTCCTACTGATTACTCCCATTTTTTAAACTCCATCTATTTCACTCACACCCTGAATAATTCCCAAAATCCTACAAAGAAGGATTATCTCCTCCACAAGCGTTTCCTTCTTTTTTAAAGGCTCAATCCAAAACCTAGAGGAACTACTATAAAAATTTCTTTTAATTTCAGAAGGCTTAAAATTACTGCTTATAGCATGTGCATACCTAAAATATCTTAAGAATCTTAAATAAATGGAAAAAAACAATTTTCCATAGGTAGGGTTAGAAAAGCAAGTTCGTGCCACAAAGAATAGAGACACCATTGAAACTGCTAAGGTTTCAAGACTAGTAACGCTGCAGCGCATGTGGTCTGGCATTCTGCCCCACTCCTCCTCGCGAGCACTACACGGCCTCTTACTCTCCCCCAACTATCCCCCACCATTAGTCCACTGTTTTCCAGCGGACGTAAGCTGTCCCCAGCGCTCACACGAGTCTCTGCTGACTTTCATTTTTCCGTTATTTTACTAGTACATTAATTTTCTTCAGGTAGGAGTGAGGAAAATCGAGTCCTGATATTTTAGTCACAATTTCATCCCATAATAATGACAAATTTTCATTAATTTCATCATCCAATGATAGGACAAGGGGTAATGGATGCAAGCTGGAACATAGGAGATTCCAGTTAAATATGAGGAAAAATTTCTTCACAGTGAGGGTGACTGAACACTGGAAGGGGCTGCCCAGGGAGGTTGTGGAGTTTCCCTCTCTGGAGACATTCAAAACTCACCTGGACGCGTTCCTGTGTGACCTGATCTAGGTGTTCCTGCTCTGGCAGGGGGATTGGACTAGATGATCTTTCAAGGTCCCTTCCAATCCCTGTGATTCTGTGATTCTACTTGAAAGACATTTTGTGATGGCTTTCAAAATGTAGCTTCATGCTATATACATATATATCTGATTTTCTTTATGCAGATGTTTTCTGAGTGTAAAAATTGTTTTGCAAAACATTGCCATCCCTGAGTAAGTCTTCAGGTACCTGTGAAGTACCTGTACTTGTGAAGTACCTGTCCTTGAGTCAAACTTCACAAGGATTATCTCCGCCCTCGCAATCGCAAAAAGCCTCACGTGTATTGTTCCATTAACAGACTAGTGAAGACTGTTTGGAAAATTACACATTGGCATCATTCATTCTCTTCTTAGGCACTATTTGCTGCAGGAAACACACTTTACCACATCAATAATTTGAGATATGGCTCAAGATACTGCCCCACGTAAAAGTACACACAGCTCTCAATGATTTGCAGCTTGGCTGGTTCAATACGACCACTTCTTCCTTAAGAGCACAGATGTTGAAGTAGGTTTAGGTGGAAATCACAGCCTTTGCATTCAGTTACCCAGACTCTGCATAAGATGCTTTAATGATTTTCTCCAGGATTAATTTATCCAACTGGTCTGATGAGTCTCATGCTTATTCATCCACAGGGAATGCACAGAGCAAAGTGTCTCCCAGGCTGTACCTGGGGGTGCCTGTGCTGAGGGCCATGTTCTCGTTGGTTTATACAAACACCTACGTGTATGTTTTCTCATTATTTTTTTTACATAATTTTACATGTAATTTTTTGTCCTTGTTTTGTTCTCTCATCCCTCAAACAATGTGACCAAACAGACTTCTGAAAATTAAAAACCTGTACATTTGTACATATGTTGATGAAGAGACCGTACCAGTTTATTGCTGAAAAAATGCATCCACCCCTTTAGTTCTCAGTCCCTCATTTCCATTTGTTATATTGTGTTCTAGCTTAAATGTTGTCTAAATAAACCACAAGGCTTTACAACACAGGGACATGACAAATTAAATTATCATTATGGCAACAAGAAATTAAATGACACCATCATGACAACCACCATGCAGCAATCTGGCTACACATTCAACAGTCATGTTTAACTCTGTCCCACGCAATTCTTCCAAGCCCCCCCAACACTCCTCCCACAGAGCTGACATCTCATCCAAATAATTCTCTGCTGCAGGTTGAGGTTAGCATGGCAGGAGCTAACTTGAAGGATGCCAATGTTTAATCACAGCAAACTTCTGCTGTGAAGACAAAGAGAGGGGGGGCATGAGTCATTGCCAAACCACGCTAAAGGAGATGCAAAAAAATAGTGCCAAAATCAGGACATGCACATTGCAAGTAGAAATTTGTTTATCGAAATGCTAGTTGGGAGTAAGCACTAGAGATGGTGTAGACCAAACTAATTTAAAATCATATTCAGATTTTTTTGTCTTTCTGTCTTGCAGATATACAAATGAGCATCCCAAAACGTGCCAAGTTTGGAGAATGTCACTGGCTGAGGCTTCTGAGTAACGTGCAAGGCAGCATCCTCAAGCCTCCCGCCTCACAGCCTCCTTCACCAGAGCTGACCCATTCAAGCACTGTGGATTTAGAGTTCTACTAACAAAAAGCAAGTAACTCCCTTCATTTTTTACTAAAGATCCTCCCTGCATCATCTCTGGAAGGAAAAAAAACCAAAACTCCCAGCCCCCCAGTAAAACTGACACAACCTTTGCAAAACTGCCTGAAAACTGTGCTGCTTTTTCAATCAATTTCAGAACTGGTGATTCAGCCCACTTCCTCTTCAAATGAGTATAGCTCACTACAGCACTTGCTCTGGAAATACATGAACACAAGACGTGCAAGACAGATAATCAAGGTCTGAATCTTGCAGACTCCAGCCTCAACAGGTGCAGTGGTTTGGCGGGCTGGCTGGACCACACTCCACTTTGACTTAAGATACTCTTCCTTTTTCTTCTTGGAAGTACTAATTTTTAAGCGGCCTCTGGACAAAGTGCCTCATTAATTGTTTTTCAAAGGAAAATTTTGGAATGGGGGATCCTTGTTTACAGCAAGAACAGCAGGCTTCACCCCGGGGGATAAGCACAGTGGTTTAACTCCTTTTTTCACAATGATTTTGCCTTATCACTTGCCCCTGTAAAAGTGTGATAGGCAAGCTAGAGATGCGTCTGAAGAGCCACACGGCTCTCAGCATGGCAAAGGCACCCACCCATTAAACTTCAGGGAAGTCTCAAATACATACATCCAGTCCAGTTTCACATGTGTCCAAACAGATACAGATTTCCCAACCCTCTGGCATGAGTTCCTTGTTCTAGTTCTAGATGGTGTCCAGGGTGAAGACCTGCACAATTTCCTCTTGCACAGCTGTGAAGAAGCTAATAAACTCTCTGAATCTCCTTCTGTTTTTTCCCTTGCAGTAATTAGACATCAGCCTTCTCAGGTGGTCACAACTGCCCCAAGTCAGGGACCAGAAAACTTGAAATGCTGAGCTGTCAAAGTACAATTTTGGCTACAGCATTGGGATGAGTGTAAAGAAAACAAGAAATCCATGGGAACTGCACCCTCAGGGCTCTGATGGGACCTGAAATCACCCTCGAGGACAGCAGAAAATTACAATACTGAAGGGACATTGTAGAAAAATCTCCTCATGTGAGGCCTGTAGTTTTGCCAATTGCTTTTTGGGTGAAAGCCATTTAGTATTTGGACACCTTTCCCACTGTGAGAATCTCCTGAAAGTTCCACTGTGATTTCAAAAGAGTCCTAACAGAGGAGAGGTTGAACATTTGCACTCGCTCTACACCACAAAAAAATCCTAAAGCACCAGAATAAAAGGGTGAGCTCAGCTGTGGGCACCACCCAGGAGTCACCATACGGTCTGAATCGTCAGCATTGAGTTTGATCTCCCAGTCCACAGCAGCAAGGACTCTTGCAGGCTTCAGATGTATAATACATAATATACTGGAAGAGGGCTTTCTTTTTCACATGAAAATTTCTATTTCCCTTGTAAAGCTATGCCCTTTAAATTTGCTTTGTAAATACTTTACCTGCTACCTTACCCATAAGGAGCCCAGGTACGCAGGAAAGAGCAAGGCGTATTTCATCTTTGAACATGCAAATAACAAAAATACCTCCCCAAATAAAGAGTTATGCTCTTTTCCTTCATAGTTCATTAGTAACATGCATCAATTTAAATCAATTGTTTTGTGGGTTTTTACTTTTTTCACTCCTAACATTTTAGTGGGATAAAAGTTGCTCCTACCCAAGTTTGAATGCTTTACCTAAATACCCACCTAGCAGTTTTTCCACAGCCCTCAATGGGCTTTGCAAAAAAAAAGCCAGGTCTTATGGTCTTGATCCAATCTACCTTGGCAAAAGCTAGTGCCTTACAAGTTTCAGCTGCCAGAGCGAGAGAACTGAGTCCTTACTTGTCACACCGTTAGTTTCAGGCTCCACATTTTGTTAAAGCGTTTACCGTCCACCTTTAGGCACGTTACAACTCACTCATCGGGAATTTTTAAAGCATTGCCATTTAAAAACCCGTCTCCTCAAAACCCCCTCGGACACTGTCCCCCTCCGAACTGGCCCCGCTGTGCGCCCAAACCTCGCTGATCCCCCCGGCTCCCCAGCCCTGCCCGGTGCGCGGGGCTCCCGGCCCAGCATTTCCTCCCCTCGCCCCCCGGGTGCTTTTCTGCGAGCTTGCCCACCAGAAAGCACAAGGGCTGGATGCAAACGCGCTTCTTTCTCCCCGGCCGGTGCCCTTCAGAAAAAGTCTCGGGAGGCAGCCGGCCGCTTGCGCTTCCTCCCCCCCGCCCCGAGCCCTACCTCGGATGTAGGTGCACTTGCTCTCGTCCAGCAGGCTGGAGGAAGAGCCGCCCATGCTGCCGGCGGCGCGGGGCAGCTACCGGGGAGCGCTGCCGCCTCCCGGCTCGGCTCGGCTCAGCTCAGCCCGGCCCGGCC
>VZTM01014714.1:92115-108815 GCA_013400555.1 Jacana jacana
CTCAGCTCAGCTCAGCCCGGCCCGGCCCGGCCCCGCTTCCTCCCGCAGGCACCGCCTCTCGCCCGCCGCCGCCAAAGGGAGGTCGGGCCCGGGCGACGGGAGGGCTCCTCTGGACCCTGCTCGCTCCCTCTCGCACCCCTCCAGCCGCCCTCCTGCCCTGCCCAGGAGGGAAACCCTGCCGTTGCCCCTCTGCAGTCTCAGAAATTTGGGAGCAGAAGGTGGCAGGAGGCTCCAGCAAAAGTTGTGGAGGAGAACTGTCTAGATTGGAAGGGACCTTTCAGATCATCAAGTCTAACCATCAACCTCACTTTGACAAAACCACCACTAAACCATGTCCATAAACACCATGTCTACCTGTCCTTTAAATACCTCCAGGGATGGCAATTCCACTGCTTCCCTGGGCAACCCATTCCAGTGTTTAATAATCCTTTTGATGCAGAAATTTTGCCTAATATCCAATCTGAACCTCTCCGGGCACAACTTGAGGCCATTGCCTCCTGTCCTATTGCTTGTTACCTGGGAGAAGAGACCAAACCCCACCTACAGCCTTTCAGGTAGTCATAGAAGGGCAATAATGTTTCCCCTCAGCCTCCTCTTCTCCAGGCTAAATAATCCCAGTTCCCTCAGCTGCATCTTGTAAGACTTGCTCTCTAGAATCCTCACCAACTTTGTTGCCCTTCTTGACTCACTCCAGAATCTCAGTGTCTTTCACATCCATCTGCCGGCAAGCAGGGTGTGCCTATAGGCATGCATGTCCCATCCATTTTCCTTGGCCCATCAAAAAGCACAGCAATCCCATCTCCTCTTGCCCATGTGTCATTTGTAATCCCCATCTCAAAATCCACTTCCCCTCGGGAACACGCTTAGACCCTTTGAAGTTTCCATGCAGCCTACTTTAAAGACCACTGACTGTACACATAGTAGGTACCACGTGACTGAAGTCCATTGGAAATATTCTCCAATATTTTTTAAGTAGGAAGAACCACCTGAAATGTCCTTCAAATAGACATTGCCTTCTACAAGGCATGTTGAGAGACCATGGGATTCATATGTCTCAGCCTTCAGGGCTGTATCTCCCTGCTTCAGTCTGCCTCTTACTGCAAATCCTGGTGGCCTATATAGGATGCTATTGATTTATGAGTCTGGGATGGAGGATAAACCTACACAACAAGGCACTAAAATGCATGGCACTTCAGTAAATACCATCCAGTGATAGAACCAATTTCCTAAAACATGCAAGAGCAGGAGTTTGCAGATCCTTGGCACAGCAGTGTCAGATAGTATGGAACAGCTAACCAAATTTCCTTGCCTCTGAATAAGAATTTCAGCATGGCTTTATGCTATATGTGACTTCCTAAGGTATTTTCTTCTGGTTTGCTGGTTTTATAATGCTCATTTAGTTGAGCAGGAATGGGCAGCATGCCATACGTTATTGTGCCTCGTGTATTTAGTATGGAGTTGATGAGTTGCAATGAATATGGAACTTGCCAGCATGGAGATTCACAGTAGCTGGAAGTTATGCATTTTAGACTTAAATGATTGTCATTCAGCTTGTACACATCTGTCACTTGCTGTGAAATTGCTTTAACATAGTTAATTTTTACTCACACAGATTGTGCATTAAAGCATTTTGCCATTCAGTTGATCACAGAATGGTTAAAAAGTTTTGGGTTGAATCTTAAAACTTTTTAAATGGACATTAAACTTGATCAGATTTGAAATGTTGAAGATGATATGTAACATCAAGTTGAGTATTCTACTAAAGAGCCTCCTCCTTCAAGAAGACTGATAGAAGGCAACTTGAATACCAATTCGTGCTCTCTGGGCACATGCTGGTGGCACTGAAGTGTAACGGAGCAATCATTTACCTGCCCTGAAGAGACCAGATTCATCCAGACCATCACTAAAACAGCATTTCACAAGTCCATAGATATCTCAGCTGAGAACATGATACTAAATCAACAGCATTTCTAGAGGTCAAATGTGAATCTGACTCTATTTATTTGGTTATTAAGGTCCACTTGAGAGCTTTGCACTTGCTTGCAGAAAGGTAGTACACATGCTGTGCCTCTTTGAGCTGTCTGAGTAGACAACAACGAGGAAATACTATTTACTGTGGTGCATTTTAAAGGCATTAACTCAGAGAAGAATTTGGCCTGGGCTCAGTGTAGCATATCTTTTATCAAATGTATTTGAGAAGCCTTTCATAATGTACAGTCACACGTCATATGCAAGTCATCTCTGGGAGTACAGAGAGATAAACTATGGAAAATTCATGAGCCATAAACTGGATTGCTATTCTGTCTCGTCATTTAGCAGATGAAAATATGCCAGATCCCAGAAGCTTTATACTCAAGAACAGATGTCAGTGTGCATAGCGAATGGGAAACCTCCCTGTCTAGTCACAGCTAGAGTGAAAACAAAAAGAGAACTTAATATATTTTTTAATTATAACATTTTATACTTTGGTAATACCTGATCCCTGATATCCCCAAGCATTTCATAAATGCTAGCTAATTAAAGACCATAATTTTCCTTTTAAGATAGGGAAATGCTGTGTTTTAATGGCAAAGTTTGTATCTCAAGCATCTTAAAAAGATACCATGAGAAATGTGAGCAAAGCCGGGAACACATATAAATGATCCTATTTCTGTACTGCTTAATAACAAAACCATCCTTCTCTAAGATAAGCAATTGGCCATGTGAGATTTTAGCCTCATCTAGCACACCACAGCTATCAATGATAAAGTGATACTAGTGAAACAAAAATACCACAGGAGGCAAAAGAAATATTTCCCCTCTTTTTCTCCTATGAAATCCTGATCTTTGAGGATTTTTTTCCCTTTACTTTCCTAAAGAGTTCCCTCTCTAACCACCTGGTTTGTATTATATCCTAAAGGGCAACATGATAAAGCTCTTCCATTTCATAGAGAAAATGAAATCATGAGTGAACAGGACAGGACCAGGAGCAGCACCTCCTCCCCACCAAAGGAATGAAGACCTGTCCCCGCTGCCTCTGTGACTTCACCCATGGCACCTTGACATCCCAAGAGCGGTGGTTTCTTACATCACTAAAGCCCAAGCTTCGCTTACAGTCTGGACCCACAAGGTAGCCAGTAAAAGTACTGGGAGGCCTCGTACCCAAAAAGTGCAGTGCACAGTCACTATACTGCTTTATTTTGTTCCAGCCTCCAATGCTGTCTTAGGAGGGAAGGAGAAGTTGTCTCCACAGTCACTTCTGTATTATCTCCCTGCAGACAGAACTGTAATGTAACCCTGAGGTGAGGTGACACAGACATAGATGTGACAATGAGATCCACTCTCAACACAGATGGGCATACTATGGTAATCCCATTCCAGTGGCTGTTAATCAAACACATGGTCCTTAATACGACCACAGAGCTGACCAACTGCAGATGTGTCATCAGAGGAACTGACAAAATCTTTGCCAGGTTGCTGGCTACTTCTCCTGTGTACCAACACTTGTCTAGTTATAAATAAGACACGCCAAGGAACTAGCTGCTTTGACATGCTGCATAATAGCACTTGTCTGCACCCTTTGCTTTATAGGCAACCACAGGGATCATCCTGTGTGTACTCTCCCACAACCTTCCTGGTTGCCTCAGAAACGCGGTGTGTTATCAAGCAGAATCATTTAAGTGTATGAAATCCATTGGGAGAGAAAAGTAATTATCCAAAACTATCTTATAAGATTTCTCCAGGGGAAAGTAGCCATTTTGAGACTGCTGATTTCTGTAAACAGGATAATAAGGCGCTGTTGACAGTTGCAAATGTAATAAAGCCATTGTAAATAAATGATAATTATCTATTGCTAGAGGAAACTGTTAATCATTATTGTCTGAAAACCAAAATGAGGCTGCAGAAAGTAGTACTGGGAAGACGTGTTAGGAAGTAACAGCAGCCCTTTTCTCAGGACAGGCTGTTGGTTGAAACACATTCTGAGTCCCATCTAATTAACACAGAAAAATGTTATGAGTTATTTTCAAAAAGTTAGAAAGAAGTCTTAAAATCTAGCTAGGGAAGATACTCTAAGAGAATCATCACTGTTTTGGCTGGAGAGCCAAAAATAATATTTTGATAATATAGTCTTAGAAAAAGTTAGAGTTGGTTGTGCTTTAGCTCCTACCCTAATTCTGACAGACAGGCAAGAAACGCTGAAAAGCCACAGACAGAAGAGTGCATTTTAATAGATTCTTAATGCCAGTATCATGGAACAGCCCAGATTGGAAAGGACCTCAAAAGATCACCTGGTCCAACCTTTCATGGGAAGGGGAACCTAAGTGAGATTATCTAGCACCCTGTGCAATCGCATCTTGAAAACCTCCAGCAATTGGGACTCTACCACGTCCCTGGGGAAGTTGTTCCAGTTAATCATTATTCTGAGTACAAAAAATTTCTTTCAGGACAAAATGGAAAGGCATGATGTGGAGACAGTATCTGAAGTGCTACTATATTCTGGGAAAGAAAGAAAAATGGTGTGTATGGTCATTACTCAAAGAATGAAATTAGATAAAAGTCCTGATTTTGTTACTTCAGAAGGTACGAATAATAGTCCGTAAGAAGGAAACCCAAGGCACAAGTATGTGTCAATAGCAGATGGTATCTCAGTGGTAAAATGATACCATTTGTATCTCTACCTCTGTCTTTCAGTAGTTTTATCAAAGGACATAGTGTAAAAGGTGGTGCAGCAAAAAATGTAATGAGGCCAATGAGTACACAGCCTAATGCAGGAGAAGGCTTTCCTGCCTTCCTTCCTCACTCCTTATTTTCTTTACAATTATGTTTTCTTGCCGTTCAACGTGTAAACAACATTAATTTGAATACTCACTGAATACCAGTGCTCATAATATACTGAATTATCAATAATGTTAATCGTTTTACCCTGCTTGGTTGAAATAATTCATAAACGTCAATTTAGTCCACAGAATTGGATCTGATTCATAATCGGATAGACTTTTGAAACTTATTAACAATGAAACATTCTCATAATGTATTAACAGTGACATGTCAGAGTTCAATGGTTCTCCATTCACGTTTAGTAAATATATATATATACACACATATATCCCATGGGGAGGCAAGGCTAAGTGTTAGCATTAGTGTTAGCTAAGTTAGCTCCAAATCTAGAATTTGCTGCTGGCCCTGTCACCTGTCATGTCAGGAACTAATTAGGACACTGCTTTAAGCTTATTCTTTTGATATCAGCCTTGTGACTCTTCAAAGCTAGAGTCTGCTTTTGGAAGGTCAGAGGGGCAATGCTGTATCTACAAGAACAGGAAAGTAAAGAGATGCAGAAAACTCAATACAAATAGGAATTGGTAAGGAGGAAACTGATTACAGAATCACAGAATCTTCATGGTTGGAAGGGACCTTTGAGATCACAGAGTCCAACCATAAACAAAACAAAACAAAACAAACCCCAAAACAAAACAAAACAAACAAACAAAACCCACAACCAACCAAAAAACCCCAAACAAACAAAATCAGACAAAAAAAACCCAAATCACCAAAACACACAGAGAGACACCAACAACACCACACCCCAAAAAACCCCACCTTAACAACAACCGCCACACCCAACAATCTCAGGCACTAGAGCATGCCCTGAAGTGCTGCATACACATGTGTCTTAAATACCTCCAGGGATGATGACTCCACCACCTCCCTGGGCAGGCTGTTCCAGTGCCTGACCACTCTTTCAGTAAAGTAATTCTTCCTCATATTGAATCTAAACCTCCCCTGCTGCAACTTCAGACCATTTCCTCTGGTTCTGTCATTACTCACTTGGGAGAAGAGGCCAACACCCAGCTCTCTACACCCTCCTTTCAGGTAGTTGTAGAGAGCAATGAGCTCTGCCCTCAGCCTCCTCTTCTCCAGACGGAACAAGCCCAGTTCCCTCAGCCTCTCTTTATAAGACTTATTCTCTAGACCACTCACCAGCTTGGTAGCTCTTCTCTGGACACAATCCAGCACTTCAATGTCCTTGTAGTGAGGGGCTCAGAACTGAACACAGTACTCAAGGAGAGGCCTCACCAGTGCCGAGTACAGGGGCGTGATCACTTCCCTGCTCCTGCTGGCCAAGCTATTCCTGATACAAGCCAGGGTGCTGTTGGCCTTCATGGTGAGCTAGGCACACCGCTGGCTCATCTTAAGCTGGCTGTCCACCAACACGCCCAGGTCCTTTTCTGCTGGGCAACTCTCCAGCCACTCTTCCCTGAGCCTTTAGCATTGCCTGGGGTTGTTGTGACCAAAATGCAGGACCTGGCACTTAGCCTTATTGAATCTCATACAATTGGCCTTGACCCATTGATCCAGCCTGTCCAGGTCCCTCTGCAGAGCCTTCCTACCCTCAAGCAGATTAACACTCCCACCTACTTTGGTGTCATCTGCAAACTTACTGAGGGTGCACTCAATCTCCTCATCCAGATCATCAATAAAGATATTAAACAAGACTGGCCCCAAAACTGAGCCCTGAGGGACACCCCTGGTGACCAGCTGCCAACAAGATTTCACTCCATTAATCACAACTCTCTGGACATGGCCATCCGGCCAGTTTTTTACCCAGTGAAGAGTAGGCTTATCTATGCCATGATTTGCCAGGTTCTCCAGGAGAATGCTGTGGGGGACAGTGTCAAAGACCTTACAGAAGTCCAGGTAGACAATGTCTACAGCCTTCTCCCAATCCAGAAGGTGGGTCAGATGGTTAAAGAAAGAGATGGTTGGTTAAGCAGGACCTCCCTTTCATAAACCCATGTTGGCTGGCCCTGATTCCCTTGGTTGCCCTGCACTTGGTGTGAGAGCTCACTCAAGATGATCCTCTCCATGATCTTTCCTGGTACCGAGGTCAGATTAATGGACTCGTAGTTTCCTGGATTTTCCATCCAGATGGGAAAGATGGGATAGATGAGCGTCATGTTGGCCACCGTCCAGTCATCTGGTACCTCCTCTGTTGACCAGAATTGTTGGAGGATGATGGAGAGAGGATTGACAGGATATGACACAGTACTAAAGGCATTTGGGAAAGGAATAAAGGTTCCGAATGGGGATGTGAAATTTGGAATCTTTAAGATGTGATTCTTTATTTTATTTTTTATAAATTCTTATAAATTAAAGTTTCCTAGATCTGAGAATTGCCTCCAGCTGTTGCATACTCCATGTCCCTGTCACAGTGGCCAAATACATATGTAAATTAAAATAAATTATATATGTTGAACTTTTCTTGTTTACTAAATACAGAAATCATATTTGGTAAATTCAAACACCATTTCCTTCTCTTCTTACTTACTAGGTTATGAAATCCGTTAAACATCACAGCTAGAAGCGATCATTTCTGCTGAGTTGCCATTAGAGTCTGTATTTTAATTAGCTAGGACATTCTTGTCAAAGCAACTAACATACAGGCCACTGCCTGTATTTGTTCCCTGACCTTGAAATAGAGGTGGCATATAGAAACCAGTAAATAAAACCACAGTTGACCACACTTTCCACTGCCTAGTGCTCACACAGCTACAGAAAAGCAAACGAGAAAGCACAGCTCAATCTTTGCCTATCCAGGATAAAAATTTGCCTGTTGGAGATCCAATGGATTCTTTACTGCCTCAAATGGGCAGCCACACCTGCTTGGGAATGCAAAAAGCAAAACTGCCATAAGCAGTGGAAATAAGTCTGTAGGGTGGGATTCACAGGAGGCAGCACTAAAGGCTTTCAGCTTCGGTAACACATTAAGGCTCAAGGCATCCCACTGACTTTGAACAGACTTTAGCGAGGCAAGACATCAAAAGCTAGAAAATAGACCTGACTTTTTTTTTTCCTAATTAAGTAGATTGTAGTGTGACTCTATCTGGAGGAATAAGCAATTCTGTTTCCATTTGATTAACAAAGATGTGACCAAAGTTTTCTTCCCAAGTGAGCTGATATTCATATATATTAACTGTCCTTAACCATCCTATCCATATATATTAACTATCCTTTCTAATTCACATATATTAACTATCTTTTAAACTATATGCAGGCATTGGTGCAGAAGCTGAAGGATCCTGCAGACATGAATAACAAAGGAGAGGACTAAATCCCTACAACATCTGGATTTGCTTCTTCTGGGCACAGATGGTTTTAGTTGTTTTTTTATTCCAAGTATATTCATTAAGACTGAGCATGGGGTTTAAACACAGCTTTCCTGTTCCAAGTCTCTATTTTCTGTGGAGACGCTTCTCATCGAGAGCCTATCCAAGAAGGCATATGTCGTGACTGAAATGGGATTTACTAAACCATCTTGCACACTGAATGGGCTGCAAGAGTTCAAACGGAGATACACACAGGAAACCCACATAGTTTGGATTTTTGATATATTTTCCCTCTCTCTCAGAAGTGATTGTCTCATCTGCTTCATTTTCTTTCCAGATAATGTTATAAAAACCTTAGTCCTCTTAGGTATTTAACTTAGACTAAATGGATCCCAGAATGCTAACCAGTTTTTCTGTTCATCAACTTTAGATGATTAGAGCGTAAGTCCATCCATCTGAACCTGGCTTTTGACATAAGAAAGCCGTGCAGGGCTAAGCCTTCACAACAAAGGACACAATGTACTTATCATGTCAGTGGGTGAGGTACCCACTGATCCTTGTAATCCTCCTAGTCTCATGCTCTTCTCCAACTCATCTGCAGTCGTGCAAGAATTTGCCCAGACAAGACATCTACTTGGCACCAGCATGGTCAGTGAGCTGTTCCCCCGATTCCAGTACATGCTGTACATCTGTTTGTTAATGGCACAGGATCTGCCACAGTAATGCTGACTGGTGTACAAATTGCAACAAGCATCTTAGCAATTAGTTATTACCAAGACTTATTTGGGTGGTAATATCTGGGCACAGAGTTTCTCATTGTCTTTAGGACAGCAAATGTAATTAACTGGTATATTCCCTACTTTTGCACTAATTTTCTTACACTTACTGTGTTGCTTTTCTAGCTGTTAATGTGGGTAACAAGTAATCTACTTTTTTAGCTTGTAATCTACTTTTTTAACCTCACTTGGGTTCTCACCAGCTAGCATGTTTACAGCAGTTGCTGTATCTTGTTAAACTTATATATGTCTGTTTATCATAAAATGGCTTGCATTAGCTTTGCTTTATTATATATTCATCTATGTTATCTAATACTAAAACAAGAATTTAAAAAAAGAGAAAAGTAAACTCCTGTATTATTGTTGGGCAACCCATACACGCCAAGCGCCTGGCCAACCTAGCAATGTCTGTTACATCTCTTACAATGGTTATCACTAATTTGTTTAACACCAAACACCCGGGGTTTGCTAGAGAAGCAGTGCAAAATATAGTCTCAATCTGTAGAAATTAGAAAGTATCTAATACCTCCTTTTGCTCTATTTTGTGCGGTTTTATTTAACAGCAATCTACTTACAATTGATAAACCACCAAATCACTAGTAAGTCTGAGTTTTTTCAAAACAATTTAATTGTTTATTTGGCTTTTATGAAAAGCGTAAGACTCGTTAAAAAATTGCCTGCTTTCATACACACATCCATCACTGCAAGTCTGCCAGTTTTGCTGTACTGTGTTAAACATACTGGCACGTTTACTGCAGTAAAGCAGCCCTCTGCAAGAAAAAAAAAAATCATTTAATGACTTTTTAAATGAACTTTAGCTGAAGCCTATATTCTCCTGGTTATCTGAGCAGTTCAGCCTTACCGGATTGATTTTGACCATGGTCAGTTGCAGTGTTTGTAAGTGAAATGCAACTATTGCTTTTCCTTCCTTTTCTATTTCATAATAAAGTTAGTATTTCCGTAGGCAATGGAATCCTCATTTGTCTGACATGAGAGAAAATAACAACATTCTTCTCTTATCCCAACTTTGAAACATGATTATTAGGGGTATTATCATAGATCACAGAAAAGTCTATGTTGGAAGGCACTTCTGGAGACCATCTGGTCCAACCTTCTGTTGGAAGCAGGGCCATTGAGTTAGGCTGTCCAGGGCTCTGCCAAGCCAAGTCTTGAATATTTCCAAGGGAGGGAAATTCTACCACTTCCCTGGCAGTGTATTGCAATGTTTAATTGTTCTCACAGTGAAATTTTTTTTTACTTGCATCCAGACAGAATTTCTCCTTGAAACGACTTGTTTGTATTAGCCTTAATGAGTTTTCCCTTGATGTGTTCAGATATGCAAATTACCACTTGCCTCTCTAAATAACCAACAGAATAAACAGCAATGGTCTTGTTTTATTTCTGATGTCCTGCTGGATATTTAGTAATTGAAGAACCTGAAGGCTAGCTTTTATCCAAGTCTTTCATTCCCCTTTGCATAGGCTGTGTAAATATTGGACAGAACTGGGTGGTCTTCAAGTACTCTGTCAAGTACCAGAGAACCAAGGATTACAGAAGAGGTTGAAATCAAAGGCGTTAATGTTCTACAACACACACACACACCATTTTAAAATGAAGTCTTTCACGGAATTTGCCTATCTAGTATAATTGAGCTGTAAAGGTCCCAGCCACTGCCTGAAGGCCTGTATTCAACCCTCATTTTGTGTATATACATCACTTCTGTAGACTGAGAGCAGTATGCAAAACTAAACGTTTAGTCCTGCCAACAATTACCTGTAATTTGGTGCACTGCCCAGAATAAAATCTTGCAAACTTTTAGTCTGTAGTCTCTATTTCTCTGGCATATTTCTATAGCTATTTAAACAACAGTTAAAAAAAAAAAAAAAAAGAGAGAGAGAAAGAGAGAAAGAGACAATAAAAATGTTTAGTTTGTGGAATAAGTATGCATAATGGTTTGGCTACAGTTCCCTCCTCTTTCCCCAAATACTTGAAAGAATAACAAGAGGAAATACTATAAAGAGTCAGCAATCTAAACAAAGCTTGTGAAGTCAAACTTTCACTTGCTCCTCCTTCCTTCTCTTTATCACTGCTAGCCACTTTGCTGCTGGCTCTCAGCTGGTTGCATTGTTAGTACATGGACAAAACCACTAAATGACAAGAAGAGATTTTGTGGGTGCAAGGTGATATCTTGAGCTGTTGTTGCAAGTTTTGCATTGTGCAAAATGAAAATCCTCTGAAAACAAGGAAAAATAAACTGAAGTTCACTTGCATGAAGTACATGAAGTGACCAGCCTTACCTCTGGTCACCATCGGTGCTGGTTATCATGAGAGTGAGTTGCACAGATGACAGTTACACCTGCTGTGTTTAGATGTATCTGCATGGATGGAGAGGAAAAGTGTGGCATTAGCTTGGCAGGGCGCACTAATTGCAGCTATTAAGGACACAGTGGTGGAGGAAAGACCAAAGACAAGTTCAGAAGATTTTCACTAGTGGTGCACAGAGTTCTTCTTGCCAATAGGCTGTCATAGCAGTGAAACAGGATTGAAGTTTGAATATGTGAATTTAAAGATAGCCCAGTCAAAGTTTTGCATCAAGCGGCAACCCGTACAAATAGGTGAAGGATTGCAAAAGTCACTAATTCAGTATTCTGGGAGCACAGACAATCAATGCTAATGGTATCAGTTTGGTCTTTGTAAATGAATTTTTTAGTTCAAGAAGGAACAAGTTCACTGTAGAGACTGGCTGTAAGTGGCTGTAAGAGAAGTACTAGTGTGACACAATAAGAACAAAGGAAGCTATAGTTCCTACTGTGTGTGCTCTCACACATTTAATTATAGAGGAGTGATAAAGTTTATACTTCTAACTGATCAAAGGCTGGAGTTACTGACATGGATGACAGGAACTGGATTTTTAACCCACGTTCATATATCCTGACTGTCGATTAATGTTGAGTGCACTAGCTAGGAAAATCTTGCATGCTCAGTTGTCCGCTCTAACCGAGGTTATGCAAAATATAACCTCAACCAAAACTTTAAACTAGCTGTTCCCTTCCTACTCTATTAAGATGTTAGAACACCAAAAAGTTACTCCTTGCCCTCTGGCGCCCTCTTCCGCACTTTTACTTGTGTAGGCTGTTCTGGTTATGGAACCTCCCACATCCTCCTCCTTCTCTTCTAGGGTCTTTCAGTACTAAAGTCCCTCTTCATCCAGAAACCTTACCTCCCTGTTTTTCAGATACCTACGTTGTGGCCACTCATTACACTCCTGAAAGGTTTCCAGGCGATCTCAGCTTTGTTAATGAAGAATTGTCAGGCAATTATTTTTCTTTACAAAGCAAAATTATTCCTAGCATCCTCAGTTTACCACGGTCCAGCTCTCTGCTCATTGTCTCTAATTTACCAATAATAATTACCCTCATCACAGAATGCACAGAATGGGGGTTAGTGTCTTTACCTCCTAAGAATACCTTTCCCCTCACAGAGTTCAGCTGAAGTTGAAACAAATTGATCTTAGCCTCGCTGCTCCTCACCACCACCATATCACCTGCAGCCTTCTTGCTACTCCATACTGTAGTAAGGTAGCAACAGCTGTGTAGCCACGATTGCCCCTGTGCTCTGAGGAGGCAAGAAGCAGCAGACAGATTTTGTGTCTATGTCCCAGAAGTGTTTTGCACAGCAGGACCATTGTATCTGCAGAAGAGGAAGTTCAGAGAGGTGTGGCTGGACCTCTGCCTCCTGATGGCAGGTTCTGTGGTCATCCAGCTGAGATTATAACAATGTGAAACAGCAGCTCTCTGTTGCCGCGAAAGAAGGACACCAGTACACGTATCAATATGATNTCCACTTATGGGTCCTCTCCCCCTGATGTGAGAGAGAGTGAACCCACCTCTTTATCTGGAGATGAAAATTTACAGTCCTGACTCCCATAAAAGGCAAGAAATGGCGCACAAACCTTGAGCACTTTAAGAATTCATATAAGAGGAAACAATATGGGGCTAGCACTTAATCACCACATTTCTACATTCTTCTCTCTAAGACATATGCTAAGCCTGGAAATTTGTGAAAGCTATTTCTAGACTTCACTAGTTTAGTGTTTATTGAGATTTAGGTTGTCCCACCCCCGCTCCTCCTGATGCTCATCAACTCACTAGACTTATGCAAAGTAAACCACTAAAAGTAGTGGGAAAAGAAACCCAAAAAGTTTCATGAATTGAAACCACCTACTCTATGATTTACTTCAGCATACCTGTTCCTAAAACACAGTAGGCAGTTCTGTAAAGAATACAAAAGAACATAACAAAGCTTCCAATAATGCCTACTCTTTAACGGTAGTAAATGTTTTGGTATCTATTGACGGTTTCCTCCCACTACTACTTAGCTTATTACTTATTAGTGATGCCTGGAACTCCTTTCAAAGGGTATCCTTTCAATTGTTTCCAGGGTTTGAAGTAGACTTGTTCTAATTTTTCTTAATGAAGTGTTCTCTATTGTTGCTAAATTAATAGCAAAAAACCTGTTTTTTGTAGATCATGGAAAAAAAAATCAACTTTCTCCCACCTGCTTCTGCTAACTTCAAGGTGTTTCAAAATCTTTAGCTTTGGCATTTGAGAACATGTAGTTTTCAAAGTGACTCATGTTTTTTTTCAAAGTGGGTAGTTTATGCATGTTAATCCTGTAGACATTATAGAATCACTACCTGAAGAGAACCACTATGTTCAATTTTCTTCCTTCCTTCCTTTCATTGCCCTAATTTTTTTTACTTGAAATTGTAACCAAAACAGTTTAGAAAAACCCAAGCAATCCATCAACAAGCCTGAAACTAATGAAGACGTGTTTTTAAGAACTTACAATCAAGATTTTGTCTTTCTGTTTAAATCTGTCAAATCATGCCTTCTGCAATTTCTCTTCTGTAGTTTTCCAAGATAACTTCAAAGTGTACTTTTACAAGTTTGGGCCCAGGCAGAAATCTCAAACTTCAGCTTTAGCTCACTTTATACATCTAATTTAGGTGTGATTCAGAGAACCAAAGCTATCTTGCTAGCTTAGTCAATTCCAAAGCATATAAGCAGAGAGAGGGCAATTCAGAATACCCAAAGTAGGTGCTTAGAGCACATGGTGTGGAAAAAAAATCCCAGTTTAATGATGAATACAAAAAAAGTTTCTTTGACCTATTAGTCACCCTTGAGCATTCTCCTGTTCTGCGTTCATTGTGATGTCTCTTTTCCAGTCAGTCACACTGGCTACATAATAGAAGAATTCTTTAGTGCTTCTAATTTTTATCCTCATCGCGTTCCCACTGTTATGTTAATTAGATTAAACCAGACTCCCACCGAGACTGTAACAATGATAAACATTGTAATAATCTGTCAGCTCCCTCTGAGACCACTTTCTATGGCTTTTTAAATGTGCTGCCCCAGCAGACCACACCGCTGTGTAATGTAAACAATCTGTTTTAATCACAACTTGCTCATGTATGTTGCAATAATCAATACAGACAAATAAATCTGTAATGACATGGAACCTGAGGTACGCTATCAGTCTTTCCAATTGAACAACCATGAAGACATTAACGGAGACAGAATAATTTTAAACATGCATTAATACTGCCATTTTTTAACTACACAATGCTAATACTGCGGGGAATTATCTCCTGTCAGAAGTTTAAAATGACTGTGTATTAATACTCATCAGTTTCCTTGCCTGTAAAGATTGGCTTGTTCCATTTTTCCCTCTTTGCCTTAAATAGGTTGTAGCCTTTCTACTGCTTGTTCTAAAGATAATACTAAATTCTGACAACTTTTAATGTAGGCCCTCCATTCTATGGGATTTCACTTCTAAATCCCTATTCTGATGGATTTCATCTGGGGAAAAAAGAATGATGCAAGAGTAAGTGATGAACCACCGTTGGTGTGTTACTGTGCAACAGCAACAAGGCACTCCTGGTCATCAGACCATACTGAGAAGTAGGGGGGACTTCATAAATGCGAGTGCTTTGCAAGTGACATGGAAACCATTTATAACAAATAGTTATGTACTTCTCACTAGCCTTATGCCTCATTTAACTGAATCCAAAGGGTTTAGGTATTCTGCATCCAGCATTCGTGTGTGTGTGCGTGTACGGGCATATATATCTGTACATATCTGCTGTGCTCGTAAATGTGCATTACACATCTCATTTCTCCTCTTACTGCAAATTGAAACCAGATGTGTGAGGCTGTAGAGCAGAGGTTGTAGGCTATTTTTCTCTAAAGTGTGTTCTTGCTGCTCATTTGGAAGGCAAAATTTTTCCAAATAGCAGAACCACAGACTTTAAAAACAAGTAACAACATACAGCCTAGAGCTCGCTTTTCCATCCTTTAGCGTGAAAATAATGAAAGCAGAGTGGAGGAAGAACCCAAAAAGAGAAATTATTTCTTCTTTAGACCTCTACCTCATAATGCCTGCACCCAGCACTTATCAAAGTCCACTACAGATCCCTAATTCAAATGGCTGTTTAGAAGATTATCTGAGAATCGTCATCTTTGTCTTCAGGTGTGGGAGCTGATTCATAAACCTTAAGTGACTTGCTTAGGTTCACATAAGCAGTCCGCAGGACAAGCTGAAACTGGGGTGGGCCAACTTGGAAAGAAACACTTTAACTGCAAAATCCTAGTTAAGATGTTGGACTGAAACGTGACTGTGTGCAATATGCACTACCACCCCCAAATACATTAGAGCTCAGATCTATGTGTCCCAAATTCAAGGACTGTCCAGACTACAACAGCAGGACTCTCTTTGAGTTAAGCAGCTTTTGACATTTCTGAGAAAAGATCTGTGTAATGAAGAAGAGGGAAGAATTGCTATGCAGAGTCACATGGTCACTTGCAACAAGAAAACAGCTGGCATACACTTATTTTTTATAATTTCTTAAGGTCACTGCTAAGTTCAAATAATGGAAAAATCAGATGAGTTAAAAGAAAAACGCTTTGAATTGTATTTGAAACACATAGGTCAGGGATAGTCATGCAAAATTTAACCAGTCTCTGAAAAGCATGGCACAATCATCTGTTGAGCTTCTCCGCTTCTGGGAGTCAACCCACACTTGATGATAAAGTCACATGGGTATCGCATGCTTTGACCAGCTACAAAACCAGCTAAGTCTGTTATGAGAAACCCTTTAAAATAAAATATAAAAAGAGGGAAGGACAAGCCATTCATTTGCTGTCACATGCTCAAGGCAGGGATTACTAAAACTGTGTCCTCATTAAAAAAAAATAAATTTCTCTCTCCTCTTTTTTTGCCTACTTCTGCCCTTATTCTTGACTAATTAAAAATATACTCTTGTTTATCGTTTTTTAAATGGCCTTGTAGAGATAAACACAATAGGCCAAGATATCCTCATAATTACTTCTTGCAGGCTTTGCAGTGCAAGGATAAACCTTGAACAACTTCAAGAAAAGTGCTCTTATTTGGGGCATTCACTGGCAGGGTTGTACTAATAATCACAGCAAACAAATATCCGTATTTGATTGCATCTGTTCCAAATAGCTACTATTACAAATGTGACTAAACTTATTTGTGCACTTTAAAGAGATGTTTGCAGATACTGTGATGACAGAGTAAAATACTTCATTCTACCACTGTCTGATGTGAAAAACTCCGCAAGAGGGCACCAGATAGTTACATCATCCAGGCAGCTGTTGCAAAAAAGCTGTTACTTGCACCCAATTAGAGATCAATAGCTGTATTAACCAACTACAAGTTAAGCCTTCAACACAGAAGCATTCAATGGCAAGGTCAGCGTTTCCATCTACACTCACTTTGAAGTTTGCTGCTTCTGTTTTGGATCCCAATAAGAGCT
>VZTM01014715.1:6399-45196 GCA_013400555.1 Jacana jacana
GGGCGGGGAGGAGAGAGAAAGGGGGGGAGGGGGGAATGGAAGGAGGAGGTGTCCCCCCGCCGTTGATTGGCTGCGGACGCTAGCGCGGGGGCGGAGGCTAGGCGCCTCCGCTCCACGCCTCCGCTCGCTGGTGAGAGGCAGCTGCCTCGCTGGCGGCCGTGGGGGCCTCGGCCTCTCCCCTGTTATCGGCGAGCGCCGTGCGGGGCTGCGGGCGGGGAGATGGCTCTCTTCTTTCTTCTCCTGCCTTCCTTCCTTCTCGGGAAGCCGGAACAGCCCGCGGGAGTAGCTTCGGCAAAGCCCGGTTTGGGGTGTGTTTAAGTAATTATGGGGACGTATTTGCCTTGACCGCTTGGTCCGTGGGGTCGCGGCCTGTTGTGTTGTCCGTGCGCGCAGGGAGAGCTCCCGTTTGTGAGTAACGCCCGAATAAAATGGCTGGCGGGCGCGGCCGGCGCTGAGAAGGGGAAAGTGCCGGGGCTAAGGCAAGGGGAAGCGTTGAGGGGGCGGCTTCCACCCCTCTTCCCGAAGCGACTCCCCCTTCACGGGTTTAGTGAAGGCGGACGCGGTCAAACGCCCCCATCGTGAGGGCGGGGGGACGGGGACGGAAGAGGCCTCTACCCCCTCCTCTCCGCCCTCATCCTGGAGGGGAGAAGAGGGAGGAGCCGAGCGGAGAGGGGCACCCTCGGTTCCTGCCTGCCTTTCCCGGTAACCACCTGGCGCTGGGGCGGAGAGCGGCGCTGTTAAAAGCCCTGCGGAAAACATGGCCTGCCTAACGGGCTGTTTACCGGCGGCCAGCGCGGAGCTCTAGCTATGGCCCCGGCCCCGGCCCGCCGAGGGCAGGTTGGTGATGCCCATCGCCGGGCTGCCCCGGCGGCTTCTCAGCCCCGGGGGAGCTCTATGTACCTGCAGCCGGAATGCAAAGTTTTTGAAGGCGGCGCAAAACACCGAAGAACTTGTAAACGATCCGCTGTCGCCCTTCCCTTAAAAAGGAGGATGAATGCTCAGCTTCCCTCCCTCCTGCGCCTGCAGTGATAGCGTTTGACCGTCAGCAGCTCTTCCCGCAAGCGTGGGTTTTCTTCCACAAGTAGCTCTCTTTAGGACTTCTTTTTTTGGGGTTTTGGTGTTGGTTTTTTTTTCCAATGGTAGATAACGTCTCGAATTTTGGCATCTATAAATACTTGCACCCTAAACGCATACCTCGTTCTCAGGCACATGTGTTTGTGAAGCATTAATAAAGGTCTGTTAAACACAGTTGAGGAGCATGTGCATATATATACACGTGTATGTAAATGATTTTACACATTCCCAAAGCTCTACAGCCGATGAAAGCCAGGGCAGAAATCCACATTCTGCTACAAGCCGAATTTCTGTACTTCTGATGTCTCACGTGGTTTTACTACATACGTATTTTACAGTAATACTGACTTGGGTGGTTCTTTGTGTGTCGTCCCCGCCCCCGCTTCCTGAGACTGTTCTCTTAAATTCTCCCCCCAGCCCTCCTGAAGTTACTAATGGATACCAGTGCCCCGGCTCCCGCGCTTCTTTGCTCCAGGTGTTCATAAAGCCCTCAGCCATCCTCCAGCATTCCAGCTGAGCAAAAAGCTTGGAGCAGCGGGGAGCCGTCTGACTCCAGAAACGATGGAGTGGGCTGGCATGAAGCAGCTGATCTGCTCCTGCCGGACTGATTCAGCTGACGCTCTCTGGAGGCCGGGAGAGAGGGGCTGGAGCGGAGGGGAGTAGGGAAGACGTGTCTGCTTCAGTCCTAGCTCACGCATCTGTGCCCAGACTGAGCGCCAGCGCTTTGAGAGCCGCAGGCAGGCGCGGGGGAACGGGGTCGGCTCTGCGGGGAGCTGCGCGGCGTGTTGTCTGTTAAGGAAACTGGGGGTGCTCTCCCGCTGCTGCGAAGGGGTGACGGCCCCAGCTGCAGCACGCAGTCCTCGCTGTTGCTAAGGTAGCACGCAACCCACCCCCGCTGGCCTAAACGCCGAACGGCGCGCATGGGCAATTGCACACAGCCAGGAGCCTTGTAGGTAGGAGAGCGTGTTGCTCCCTGTCGGGTGCCGTCTCCCACACTTCTCAACCAGATGTCACAAATTGCCAGAAGATAAAACTCTCTGTGCGTGCAGTGTCCCTGGAGTTTTTGGGTGTTTTTTTTTTTGTTGTTGTTGTTGTTTTGGGAGTTCCCTGTCCCATCCAGCTGGGTGTGCATCTGCAATACTTTGCCTGGTACTGCTCTGCCTTCTGCTGCTGAGGAAGGTCTGTAACACCTCTGCTTGCTGGCAGTTTCAGGAAGCAGGACTGTGCAGCGCCAGGCAGTTCTGATGCTTCTGATTCCTATTGGGAATGCTCAGGCAGCTCTGCTTTCCTTTCTGGCCCAGGTACCCCAAGCAAGCCCTGCTGTAATAGAAGGGCTGTGCGATTTCAGCCACTTTCTCCTAACATCACTGTCACCATTTTCCTCTCTTTTTGCCCTGCGGGGCTGCGTGTCTCTCTTCACCCAGAGCGTGCACGCTCTAGAAGCTCGCACAGAAACACAGCTCAGAAGCTGGGAAAAGGACAGACCCACCTCTGACTTGTGTTTTGGGTCCAAGTGCTCAAAAAGCAATAGCTCGTATATTTTGAAAACTCTGCATGAGTCCCTCATTCATGACTTCTAAGCACTTCGGTCTTTAAATCAGGTCTTTAAATTACAGCTCTCAGACACCGATCTGCCATTTCATACTGGTTTACTGCTCTTTGGAGTGCCATTGATTGGTGTTTGGGGTCAGCAAGCGAAGCTGCAGCAGGCGTGAATCACACAGACAAGCCAACGCGAGCGGGAGGCGGCAACCGGCGCCGTGGCTGGCAGGGAAGTGCTGAAGAGTGACATAAAAGCCCGCTCGCCTACAGCGAAGGGTGTCCATAGCTGTGATTTGTCAAACCCGGCTCTGAGAGCTGTCTCCCACAGCAAGAAATGCAGCGGCCGGACCGCCGTCAGTCTTCATAGACTCACCCGACGTGTGTATCATCACCACCTGCACCTGGGAGTCACAGCGCGGCAGGAACAGGATGGCTGGTACCTTGTTCTTCCGCAAGCACCGCAAAGCATTCACAAAGGAGCCTGCCATCCTTTCCTTTTTTAATCTGCAAACCCAGGCATGCCGAGGTTAAATGAGCTGACTAAGGTTGCATAATTAGCCAGTGGCAGAGCTGAGAATAGACTCCATATCCGTTTCTCCAGGCCTAAGATCTAACTAGTAGACCTGTCTCGGGGGCATAGCCAGCCTACCAAATCTGTACATCACAGCTCTATAGAACATGACATTTTTAGAACAGGCTCAACCCCAAACTTATTATAAGTTCTAAAAAATAGCCCCCAAAGCAGTTAAAAAAAAAAAAAAAAAGGAAAAGAAAAGAAAACCAGTATTTTCTTCTTATGATAGAGCCTGCCTGGGCAAAAGGGTAAAAATGGGATTCACGTGACAAGCACCAGCAGGTTAAAAAAAAGTCTTCCCACGGCCTGAACTAAGTGAGTAGCAGTTGCTGGAGTCCTAGTCAACATGAAGCAACGCTGTGAAAAAGTGCTAATTTTCATGGTTGGTTGATGGGCTAAAATGCAGTAATTTTTCTTCCATTTCAAAACTATTTCAGGGAAATAGTGCTTCTTACACACTGCCCCCTCGCCCTCCTCAATTCATCTTTTTCTACTCCTGTATTTCCGTGTGGTGGGGTTGTTTTTTTCTGCATTGCTGGTTTTATTTGTTGCTCTCTGTTCACCCGCCGCTGTAGCTGCTAGGATTCGTCGCACAACTTATCCCTGTAGTGGCCTTAGTGGCCACAGAAAGCCCGAGCCCCGTGAAACACTCTCCTGCCGTGGGGGGATCCTGAACTCCAGAGCTTTGCAGTTGAGGCCACGGAAGAGCTGCTCTGGACCACTGCCCAGGGCAGGTAGGTGGAGCAACCGGTGTGTTCTCTGCAGCTGCCCTACACTTCAAGGAGGCTCCTGAAGAATCCTGGATCAGATAATCAACAGGGCTAAAGAAATTATATGTTATGGTATTTAGGTGGTGCAGATGGTGCTTTCCCCATAGGCATTTCCCCATATGCTTTCCCCATAGGCATTTTGCCTCTTCCAAGGAAGTTCTGCAATGGAGAAACAATATGTATCATTCTAGGGTATGGGTCAGTGAAGCAAAAACTGTAGTTTTCTACTCTGTTCTTGAAGGCAGTACAGAAATCTCTCATTTCAGTCAAGATTATCTCAGGGAGAAGGACAGTTCTAAAATATTTAAGAAGAAAGAGTCATAGCTTTAAAGCTGTTTAAAGACATGACTCCCTATCCAGTGTAAGCCAGAATCCCTTTTGATGTCAGAGAGAACTGGGCTGTACCTAACTTCAAATATCTTGGCTGAGTCACCTAGATGCACTTACAAACCAGGCCTGAGCAGCTTTCATTAGCACATTGGCAGGTCTCTGAGCACAGAGACCACATTGTCCCCCACGTTCCAAATATTTGTTAGCAATGCACCTGTGATGTTCCATTAGTTACAGGATGGAGCTTGTTCTAACCGTGCCTTGCACTTGGCCACTCCATCCTCTTTGGAGGCACCTACCAGCCCAGGACAGCCGCCAAGTATCCAAGTATTGCAACCTGCAAGTACAGCCCCAGGGCACAACAGTGCCGCTGCCTGCATGGAGCCAGCAAAATCTTTCCCGTCCATCGCAGCAGGCAGAAAGAAGTTCTGTGCCTGCTCCTCCTCGGCATCCATCGTGGCAGCAGCACTGACACCCTCTATGAAGTAACACCCACGGGCAAGAGGCAGAACGTCCTGTGCGCTGTTTGGAGAGGCAGGCATGCCGACTGCCTGCCCGCTGCCAGCCTTCAGCCAGGATGGGCTGAGGATCAGCTGAAGCCTCCCAGACTTCCTTGACGTGGCACACTCGCAGTGGGGGCTTGCGCTCTGTTCTCTTCTTCCTCCTCCCTAGCCCCGACACAATCTGCTGCTGCCTTTCACCAAATCCATAGAAATGCAATTATCACGGAGATGTCTGCCTCTAGCGACTTTTTTCTTTGGAAATAATTATAATTGGCTGTGGCAGTTAAAAACTTTTCAGTGTAGACAGATGACAGACAGCACAATCGCGTCAGCTTGCCTCTGAGAAAAAGAAGCTAAAACCCATTTATCTTCCTAGCTGGGAACAAAAGGCCTTCCTGTGAAGAGCCGGGCTGTGAAAACACAGAGAGGAGATTGTTACATGGAGGGATTAAATCTGTGGTAGGTAACCAAGCACAAGCAGCCCATTTGCAGCAGGAGGGCACTGCAGCGATTACAATACTATCACTTCTTTTATCTGAGGAATACCTGCCTAGCTAGGGACATATCACCCCATGCAGAGGCGGTGACCAAGGTCACAAGAGGTTAATTGAGTGGCTGGAAGAGCCATGGGCCTGAAGAGTGACTGCACCAATGACACAGAAAAATATAAGAATGTCCCCATAGTGTCTGTAAAGGGTTACTTACGTTGGGATGCAAAACTGGACACGGATCGCTTATTCCTGGAGTAAATCATTAATTGCCCTCTTCCAGAGAGCGAAAAAGTTTTGATTCCTAGTTGTAGGTGCCTCTCCAAGGCACAAAGCCTCCTAGAGCCATCTTTAATGTGACAGCTCGCCTACCAACCCCAGGAGGAGCCTGTGCCCACTTCAGTCCCACTTCCCAGATAATCCAGCCACCCTGCCCACAGCCTAAAAACACTTCTTTTTTTCCCAGATGATTTTTAACATCTGGCCTCTCTATGGGCTGAATGGGTTTCTGATGGCACACGGACTGGAGACGGTTGGGGAGGTGAGTGGGAGGACTTCTGTTGGGACTAATTTAAAACATTTGAACAATTCATAATTAAGAAAATTAAAGCTAGGTGAGGAGAATGGTTGTTCTGTGGAAGTTATTGACTACCCAGTACATCCAAACAGATGGTAGCCCTCAAATTCTGTGAGATATGCTTGGATCTACTGGTATTTGCAGAGGCACAAAGAGAAATATTGTTAGCATGCAACCAGTTGTTGTACGGGGGAGAGCTGAGACCCAGAGAGGGGGGAGGATGAGAGAGATAAGGAGAGAGGAATACCAGCAACAGAACTGCTCAAAATGTTTTCTGTAGATGTAGTTCCCAGGATTACAAACAACCCTTCAACTAATTGGCACACCTCACCTGCAGCCACTATCACCGTCACCACTGTTTCACTATTTCACTAGGCTCAGCGCACGCATTTCACTGACAAACTCTTCTGCCTTTGGATGAAATTGTGGATGGTTTCTGCTTTTTTTTTTAAATAGTCTTCTTGGCTCCCAATAGCTTTGCCTGGTTAGATTTCCCCTTCCAGCTAAAAAAAGAAATTAGACTGATCTCTTTTGGCAGCTGTGAAACGGTTTCATATTGTGTATGTTTTCTTGATGAGCTTGCATGAAATGGAATTTGGTTTTCTTTTGACGGATACACCACTTTTAGCAGAATGTCCCCACAAGATTAGCAAGTGTTTACTTTTTTTAGAGGTATTTTCATGTGCATGTAATGTCATGTGTGCCATTTCTATACCGCGTTATGAATAGCACGTAAAGCTGCTTGAACAGGGAAACGGAACCGATGGAGGAATGTTTCCCCAGCGAATGTGCAAGATGGTTTGTGATGGTGCGTAACTCGCCAATCACAAAGCTTCAGCCCATGGCAAAAATTCCGTGGCATTCAAGTTTTAACTCGTGCCACTTCCCAGAGCCAAATTCAGGTGCTGTATAACATAGAAAACTGCCTGTGCTGGGCCTGCCCCAAGAGCAGGGTAGCCCCGGGTCCGGTAATGCCAGTGCCCAGACGTGGATTCCTGGGAAAAAAAGGACAGACGTATATGGCGGTTCTTACGTTCTTGTTTCCTCAGCCTCCGGTCTCTTTTAGCTCGGACTCCCTGAGCTCCCACTTTCTGCGTATTTTGGAGCTCCCAATTTTTTGGAGTATTTTGGAGGAAAGAGAGGAGGTGCAACTTCCACTGAAGACAACAGATATTACACTGAAAAGCACCGTGGGTGAATATGATTGCTCTGTCATCTTGCGTGGTTGTGTGCATGAGCCTCAGTCCAGTCTGTTTCAGGGTAATGCTCTTACTAAGAATAATATCAGTGGATGACAAAGGAGATGTTCCGAGACAACAGGGAAAAGGCCAAAATGAGTATAAAAGGGTAATAATATTATAAGATATCTTTATTATGATAATATTATGAGATAAAGTGGCTGGCATTCTGCCATTCTCTTGTCCAATGTTTAATTTAGCCATAAAGGTCTTTTTTGAAATTAGATTCCAAAGAGTCTGGAGGGGACTGGCGGGCAAGGAACCTTGTCTTTTGAAATGAAAAGCTTTTGTAAGGTGCAGGTGGGATCATTTAATTGCTCCTCTGACAGGACTTCTCAAAGTCACATTCAACTGTAAGAAACATTAAGTACTGGAATAATTAGCACAGTGTTTTGGTTTCAGTTATCACCTACTGTTTGGCCTACCTGCTCAGTGAAACTCTTCAGTTCTGGGAGGAGCCAATAATGGGGAATCACAGATTCTGGCCTTGTAGGCTGCAGCTGGACCTCCAGCTGAAGCTGGTTTAACAGTGGATTGCCAACAAAAGACTCCCCCATGCCTTCTTTTCCCCTCCTTCCCATTCTGTACCTTCCCAAGGGGCTGCTGAGTCACCTGCATAAGGGGAGGGGAGGAGAGGAGACAGGACAGGCAGTGGTGGCTCCCACAGGAATTAGTTTGCATCTGCGAGCTGTTCCAACTCATCGCACTGCTTCGCTTTGGCAACTTGTGTGGGGAAGTGGCAGGAAGGTGCAGATGAGGAAACAAAAGGGGGAACTTAACCTACTTGCAGCAGCTTCTTGGTAGATCACCTTAAGCCAGCACTAAAGCTGAAGTCCCAGGGCTGTATTTTTGGGTTTTGCCTACCCTGACTGCCAGCAGAGCGTTGCAGCTCTGGGCAGGCTTCCTCAGCCTAGTGGCTGCTAAAGCTGCAACTTACAAGGCTTTCAGAGCCAGCGTAGCCAGTCCACCAGGTATTGCCTTCTCCAGCTTGGTGGATCCCTGTGGAGCCCAGAGTCTTCCCAGATCCCAGGTTGACTGGCCCAGGCTCAGGGCATAGAGACATACAGTCAGTCTGCGGCCATGGCACAGGATGCTAGGGATGCAGGCAGCACTCCAGCTGAACCTATCTTGAATTCTGCAACTGGCTTGGTTCAAGTAAAGCACTTTGGCCTCATCACGTGGGCATTCTTTCCACCTCAATTTAGTTACGCAGCTTGTCATCACAAGTCTTCACTTTCTTAGAATCATAGAATCATTTAGGTTGGAAGAGACCCTTGGGATCATCAAGTCCAATCATCAGCCCTACTCTACAAGTTCTCCCCTACACCATATCCCTCAACACCACATCTAATCTACTCTTAAACACAGTCAAAGAAGAAACAAGGTAGAAGTTATATGAGGCAACTTTAAATTTAGCTTATGGCTCTCCTTGAGGAGCAGGTGTCCAATGGATGTTTTAAATTTTATTAAAATGTAACTGCCTTTAAACATGCCTGAAGTGACAATTGTGGTTCTGCCCTTCGACAGCAAATTTGGACTTGCAAACAGGAAAAAGGGAAGTGTTCAACAGGAACTTCACTGGAGTTACCACTGGTGAACTGACAACACTGTAAAAAGGTTTTAGTTTTGTTTGAAATTTCCCCATTGCTTGTAAAAATTACGCTGGACATAAAACATTACAGAATGAAACTCTTTACTGAGTACCAGCAGATAAATGCAGTTCATCTCCAAAGAGGGAGGGGACAAAAAGCAAGAGGGGAAACACAGTGCCCTGGAAAGGGTTACTGTAAGAATTTTTTTACCCTTTCCCCTCAAGATAGCAGTCAAACAATGGCAATTTTATTAACTTGGAGCTGTTACAAGTAGGGTCTTACACTCTTGCAGCAGTTTACACTGTGCTTTAAGTGTTTCTTTGTGGCTGCAGCAGATAATGTAATATCTGTCTGCATAACAGCTGGAACAGCTCCAGCTACTCAGAGACAAAAAAATGGAATAGCTGATAACAAAGGAGGTCTATGTGAAAACCAGCATTATTCCAGCACATTTAGCAGACTGGGCTCTGCCTTCCTCCTCCTCCCTCCTCTTCTCCTTCCGTTTACAATTTCCTTTCCTCGTGTATCTGAAACTGCTTAGCCTCCGTCCTCACCTAACCTTCTGACTTCCCCCTGTTTTCCCACCTCTCCTTGTTTCCTTTGCGTTCTCCTTCCGGCTTTTGGACACCAAAGGCAGTTCTGGTAAAGATCAGGTTGGTTGGTTGGTTTGTCTGGGCCGTTTGTGTGTGCGCATCAGCTGGGGAAAGTGCACTGTGGCTTAGGTTAGCTTATGTTAAGGATGTAGTGAACTCCCATTTCACACCAGTCTGTTCTCCCTGCCCTCAGTGCCTTTCCCCCCTCTTCCTTTAAGCAAGCTGCTCCGTTTTCCTCTATCAACTGTCCCTTGCTCTTGCTGTTTGCTTTCGTAGTAACTATACTTGCCCCAGTGCTTCTGCTTCCTCACTGGCTTCCTCTGCAATTGCAGCTACCTTCTCCCCCTTTACATCACAGAACCGGCCCCATCTTGATGATGCCTTTTCCCATGCTGCAGCCTTCCCGTTTCTGTGGCGGGGTTCTTTGCACAGACACGTCCAATTGCTTCCTCGTGTTGACCAGCTTCTGTCCTCTGAGTCTGTCCTCTGCGGGAGGGATCACAACTACCACGTCATTTGCCTTGCCTTTCTTCACTCTGCACACCGACGCCGCTGCAGATGCCTGTAGGCTCTCGGTGACGTTTTCAGCTCTCTCCAAGGCACTGGGTACGCGGCCAGTGAGCTGGGCTGGCCACAAAGGGCAATGCCCTCCTTCGCCTGAAACAACTTTTCACAGAAACCCTCAGTCACTTCCTCCTGGGGGAAGCGTACACCCAGCAGTATGATTTCTGGGGAAGAGCAAGGTGCGGCTCAGCGATACGAGTGATCTAACTCCCCTCGCCGGTCATGGGGTGGGAAGGGAGACCAGCTTAAACACCGTTGGTTGGTTCCTGGGTGTCCTGGCAAGTGTAATGCAAAACAGTCACTCAAAATAGCAATCGTCACTTGAAAAATATGACTCATTTTGACGCTCCCAGCTGCTTTAACTGTATAAATCATTTGTAGGGCTCTACTGACTCAGTGTGAAAACTTGCCTGCACAGCTTGTGAAAGGCAAGGCCAGCGCTCCAATTAGCCCCAAACCGAGTCCACCAGGACACTTCTTCTAGGGAGGTGATCCTGAATGAAAGGGGACCCTGAGTGCTGGCAGCTGTATTCCAACACCGGGTGAAAAGCACCAAGAAGTGACTTCCAGTACTAACCTGACCAGCCACTGGAAACAGATGCCTTTTTGTCTGGCTTTTGTTTTCAAAAGGCCAATAAGAACAGATCAGCACTGGCACCATTGTCTGTAATAAATGTGTTTTCACCCAGTGGAAGAGTGTAGTGTGTGGTAAACAATTATGGCACTGAGTAAAGCATAGCTGATCACAAAAGTGCCACTAAGGAAACATTTGACAAAGCGTGGTTTAAAGATCAGGATCTGTATAATGGAGCTAGCACTCTTAAGATAGTGAAAAGGAGGCATCAGCATTCTTTGGAATAAAATATAAAATGGAGTGACATAAAAAGATGTCATAGCCCTTCACCATTGCATTTTCTGCATCACAGCAAAGCTCAACTTTCTGCTTGTCAGAAGGTTCCTCGCTCTGGTAAAGTGGTATTTTGTATTTTGAGTAACCAAAAAAATAAATGCTGTGATGCTTCTCAGATGCAGACTTAATTTACTGTTGCACAGCGAGGGATATCTTTCTGTATGCTATGGGTCCTTCTCATTGCTATATTCTTGAAGCTTTATGCTGGGGTCACTCTGCTAGAATCAGGAATGGCAAATTGGGGCATCCAGAGATACTTCACAATACATGGCCACAGGTTAAAAACCTGGGGGGAATATTACAGCTTTCTAGAGACTACATCCTGTGGCCATATCTTCTCCATTTCTCCTTGTCTTCCACTCCTGGATAGAATATCTCTTTTCCACAAATAAAAGGTTCCCTCCTATGAAACCTTATGCTGATACTGGTTAAGTCAAGCTGCTCTGAAACTCTGGGTAGCAGTTCAGCTCTTCAAGATGCAGATAGGAAGGAAGTTTCCTCGCAGAAGCAGATGGTTAAAATAGAAGGGGTTTTAAAAGCTGCAACACAAAGATGTCTCTCCTCCAGACAAAGAGATAAGCAGATCCATCCAGAGGTCTGAAGCTTTAGGCATAAAGGTCACAGTGTATGAAAAGAGTAGGTGATGAAGACCTGAAAGAAACAAGTGAGGTAGGAAAGCTATTCCTGACACAGGATTAACTCATATTTAGCCTGACCCCAAGAACAAGGCAAGGGATCAAGCCTACCAAAAGAAGACTTGAATTTGGGAGCAGCTCATGTGTTTTATTTTCTGGTTTTTGTTTGATTCATTCCAGGCAAAGCAGTTACCACCTGGCTTCAACAACAACAACTCCTTCCCCTGATCAGAGCCGAGATTTGATTAGCTGCTTTTAGCAGTAGGGTGACAAGCACCATGGGGATCACCTTCCACTGTAATAGCTGTAGCAAACTCAGTCTGTCTGGCTTTTCGCAGTCTCGTACAGAGTTTCCTTAAACACCCTGTAGAGAAGCGAAGGTTTCTATGACAGGTGAGGTGGGCACTTCCTGCTGGTGATCTCCTTGTCACACCCACACTTAACTGATGTCAGCAGGGCTTCCTGGCACAGTGGCTGCTCACATGTGGGACTCTACAGAGAGTAGTTTCCACCCAGGTTAGCAGAAGTTCAGACAGATTGACCGTATCATTTATATTCAGGTCATGTCGTCAAACTTTCAAGTATTTGGAGGGAAGGATCATCGCAGAGGAGGAAACTACACACCTGAGAGGGGTGAGGACTAACTAGAAGCAACGAAGGGAATATAACTGAGGCATGTTTTCTGTATTTAACCAAAGACAATATGGAAGAGCTTTTTAGAAGAAGCTTTTTCACTCTATCCGTTTGAATTTGTTACCCACATATCAATCCTCTTCTCAACTGAAAGAAAATGTGATTGACTTTCAATTGGTTATCTTCTGTGCAGTTACCTGCAATTCTGTTTTTCAACAGACACCTCACAAACCCAAACACAGTATTAAGTACATTCTTATTCAAACAGAAATGTCAGAGCACTGGAGTACTCTGGAGAGCCAAAAAAAAACCCCTCTCCACACCTAGAGCATACCTTTCTGCCTCAGGAACAAAATCTTCTCAGAACAGTATTTTTTGTTCTTTATTGCCAGTCTGATACAGCTGAAGAGGATGAAAATCTTCAAGTGCATTCTACATGAGCTTATAATACAGGCACTCTACAAAAGGCTGTAATGAAATGGCTGCTAGAGAGGTTAGTAGAAAATTAATAAATTACACTCTTAAGATCACAGAGTTTTCATTGTTTCTACTGTTGTTTGATAGCGTTTGTCAAACTCAGCAGCAAGGGGCTGCCATCATAGTGGGAACTCATGCCCTTTCTGTAACAAAGGAAACAACAGTCAACAGATGCGGTCAAACCTCTTGAAACCTTCTGCACCATTTTCTGGCATTAGTTTCTGGCAAAATTTCACAAGTGGCCTATTTCCCTTGGTCTGACTACTGGTTTGCAATTCCTTCACTAACGGATTTTTAAAAGGAGCTGAAATGCTCATAGACCAGCATTGCTGAGAGCTGGTTAGAGACAGATCTCTCTCTAACCCTACAAGAGCCACCCCCCCATCAAGATACAGTGAGAAACTTCACCCCTAAAACCAGAGGAGGAATGGGAAACTTTTGGTCCAGGGGATGCTTACAATCCACAGACGTCATTGCCATCCTTTGAAAGCCACAGAGACAGGAAAATATTTTGAACAAACAACTGCAATTACCGAGTCATCAAGAGGAATATTATTAGAAATAATTATTCTGTACTTCTGACCTTAAAATATTTAATCTTTGTTGATTTTTACAATAGGTAGCTAGGTACATGTGACTAGCGTGTTGCAGCCACTTCCAGAATGGAGTACTGAGATACAACCACTCCTAATTACTTAAGACCAGGAATGAAAAGAATGGAGTGCAACTAGCCAGTAAGTGTAAGACTAACATTATTCAAATTGTTACTTCCAGTAAAAAAACCTCTCAACCTTGCTCATAACAGCGTTGCCTGGGAATGACTGCAAAATGCAAGGATATTACTAGGAGGCTGAAGGACAGATGTTTCCAGCACCACCACACCCTGGAGCAATAGCCAAGTATTATCTTAGAGCTGAGAAAGCCCTGGTCTTTGCTGAAGGGAGAAAGACATTGAAAGGAGGAAATGGCAGATGAAAACAACTTTTGCAATCCCCGAGCTTCTCCTTTGGAAACTCCCCACCTTTGAACGGTGTTCACACAGATAAGGTGGTGCTTATATCCTCTGTTTGCTGTAGCTCACGGGCACTGATGTCATAGGCTGGGCTTTCCCCAACTTTTATTCCAAGCCTTCTGTCAGACAGCGCCCAAACGTTCCCTAAAGGGTTAACAGGTCAAGGAGAAAGCGGAAGGCAGTGACGCTGTGGGAACTGGGGCAGGGTATGAGCAGGCCCATTGCCATCCTGCCAAAACCTCCCGCTAGCTTTGGCCAAGCGAGGGGCAGGAGCATCCACGTGCAGCTGCCTCGTGGAGGCACACTGAGGCACACTGCAGCACTGACAGTCAGGGAGCCGGCCGAGCGCCAGCACGACAAGAAACAGCCTCACCAGAATTTCTTCTCCTTTTTAATTATTTTTTTTTTTTTTTGCTAATTAACATTTGTCAAACTTGGAGAGAAGCCCAGGCTGCAAAATTTGGACGCAAAATTCCAAGAGCTCAGAAGCTGGAAATGTTCACATACAAGCTCTTCATTTATGCCTACTCTTTTTTTATAGGTCATGCAGAAATGACTTAATTGCTCTTACTGTAACTTACAATTAAAAGTACAGTGATTTTTTTTTTTCCTTTTGTATGTCATAGCTCATAGCAGAGCTAGCTATCCTCCAATAAAAATGGCAGTGCTTAAAAGTAGGGAGACGTTTGCTTTCAAGAAAGAATTTTCCCTCAAGTTCCTCTCTTTCAGGTGGAGGAGGAGAGGCCTCTAATGCCATCAGCAGAACGGAGTGAAAATGTTTAGACCAAATCTGGGAGTTGTTTGTAAGGATTACTGGTTTCTCAAATTCATGTGGACTTCCTGCAGAGCACTCACTGATGCAAGTTCAAATGATTAACAATGATTAACTTGTGTCATTACTGACACACTGAATTCTTGGCATATGATTAAAAGCCCCTATTGAACTCTTGCAATTTCACTACTAAGTCCCTATCTGCACAGAGGGTTTGCTATGTGAGAATTGGATTTAAAGGCGAAAACCCAGCCCGTGCTTTGCACTTCCCACCGGCACAGCACATAGCAAATCATGCTGTCTGCTGACATTAGAAGAGAATGGGGATTGGAACATTACATTTGTTAAAGTAAGACAGTCATGCATGTAACATCGCTCTCAAACATTCTAAATGGCCTGAAAACAGGATCTATAATAGGCTACAAAGCACTAAGGCTACTCTCAGTGCCTAGCAGGGCGCTTATATCCATTAGATCCTAGCCTAGAGATAAGATAGCCCAGGGAAATAAGACATTAAGCCACATTACTAGGTTCAGAGGGATTTCAGAGCTGCAGGAACCCTAAGAAGTAATATGTTGCCAGCGTCCCTTTTCTGGAGCTTTGTGGAGTACAGGCAGGAGAGCAACCCGGTTACTATGAGCTTTCCTCAGCTGTACATTTCTAAGAGCCAAGTCTCAGCTCTCCCTGAGGCCACTATCAGATTGAACTATTGTAGTCCTCACCACAAGGACAAAACCCACAGCTTCTCTGGCTAGATTCAGCAAATGAAACTCCTTGTTGTTTGTCCCTCTGCGCTACTTCTGTCTACCACGCCTTTCCATTTGGCTTTGAGATGACACGGGACAGTGGCACTGTGCCTCCATGCGGATGTATTGCAGAGGGCTGAAAGTGTTCAGAGACCTTGGACGAGGAGCACTGTATACAGCAGTTAATTCTTACAAATAGTCCTTCTGCCCCAAATGTTCTTCTTCAAAAGAGAGACTGTTCTAGAGCACAGCTTCGTGAGCATCCTACTAACTTAGGGACACCTTTGGCTGGTTGGTCTTCAGTTCTGACATTGCACTAGATAATACACAAAGTATAGAGTTATGTGCATTGTGGTGTAATTTTAATGCGGCTTCTGCTCCCTGCATTGATCCAGCAGTGCAATAATTACACAGATAATCGCTTGTTTTGAACAGCCTTTCCGGCTGCTTGTGGCAGCCCTCATTGCTCTCCTCATGCTTTTAAGGCAGGTGGTGCCCTGTCCACCTCTTGCACCAGCAACACTGCTTTCAGAGCAGGGTCAAGGAATTTTACTGTCTGCATGGGCAAACGGCTTCCTTTGCCAGATGACAATTAAGGGCCATGTGTCACTCTTGAGACAACAGAAGTGTCCTGCTTAAATTAATGCAGTTTCAGACAGTACCGTGAAAAATAATGTAGATTAATTACATATAATTAGCATGCTATTTTAGAATTACTTTGGCATAAAGGAGGATAGCTTATCTTCTGGAGGTTTTGCTACCACATTAGAGGGCTTTTGGCCATGCTTGTCTCAACAGATTTCACGTCTAATAGAATAAGAGGCTCTCTTTATAAGGGAAGATTTTTAATTAATTGTGTTTGTTTTATTAGCATGAGGGAGGAGGTTTTGGGGGAAAGTATTTACATAAACAGCATTTATACAGCACAATATTTGCAACCCTGAAGCGTCAGTGAGCTGTTCTGCAGGCAATGCAGAAGGGGATTGCTTTATCTTCAGTTGAAGTAAACCCACAGTTAAAGTAAATACGCAGTAGAAACACCACCTAACAAAGGAAACATGAATAACTTTTCTAATTTAAGATGAATGTGGGAGGATCTAGGTAGGCAGCAAAAGAAGCTGGAAGCTGATTTCCAGTATGATTCATAGAGATTTTTCAGCAGTTGCTTGCACAGGTAAATTATAATAGTTGACATTTACATATAGCTTTCACTTATTAAAATCTGGTGGGTTTAGGACTTTTTCTCTTTGGCAGATGAAATACTGAAGCACAACAAAATTAAGAAAATGGCTCATGGTACTGACTTTGTCAAGTGTCTTGACTTTCAGACACAGAATTGATCCCCTGATTCTGCAAGATACTGCTCAACTTTAAGTGAGAGAAATTAATTTTAGGATGAATGGATTTGCCTCCAGAAGTTAAGGGAAGGTTTTAATATCACTGGAATGGTATCAATATTGTCCGTGGCTTATGAATAATGGTAACCAAAAGGATGTACTGCTACTTTAATAAGCTTATTTCTTTGCTCCATGCTCCTTCATTACCAGTAACAGCTAGAATCACCTCCTACCTACGCGTTTACCAAGACCAAGGGTAGTCCCTGTTGCCATTACATTTCCAACCCCTTCCTTCTGCATTTTCCTTCTCATTCTGTATTACACAACTAGATTTGGCAACAGTTTTCCTTAACAGAAATAAAAATTAGGTCTTCTAACACAAGAACAGAAAACAAGAATAATCCAAACGATGTCCATGGAGCTGTACTATATACTATAAATGAAAGCAGCACTTGACCCAATGCTAATATAAAGTGACTCTCAAACAGTGACGGGACATGGATTCAAATTAGAAAGCCAACAGTAATTTCCAAACAGTACTTACCACATTCTTTGGTCAGATATATCATTGCTTCTGTTACAGGCAATGTAAAAATAATTGCAAAAAACATCTGTACCATCTAGAGGACGACTCTCCCTCTCCCCACCCCCCCCTCCCAAAACAGAGTGAGGAATAGGGTGGTGGTTCATTCACAAACCCGTGTAGGGCTATGCTAGGGCCAATCCAATATTCCTGAAATGTTAGCTTATTGCTTAATTCATACACTTCAGCTCACAGCAACAATTTACGTTTACTTGCAGATGATATCAATTTTGACCCAGCCTTTTAGAAAGGGTAATGCTGTATCGTTTCAATATCAGCAATTAAATACTTTGTACTAGAAGTATGTAAATGGCAGTGACAGACATTTTAAATTCCTTTCAAGTCCTTTGCAAGCAATTTTCTTTCAGCACTGCAGCATATCAAGATTACAGGCTGTCAGCATCGTTCTATAGACTTTCACACTAAACAACATTCTCCAGTGAAGCAGAGACGTGTTCATTAATAAGAATTTATTAGTACATTTGGAAGGGATCTGCAATAAATCTTTACAGCAGAAAACTAAACACGGCTCTACATTGAGTCCAAAGTGTGTATGCTATTTCTTAGGAATGCATGACAAGCATCTTGTTAAAAACAAACAAGAAAAAAGAACATCCTCCTTTCCCAACAAAAAGGAAACCTCTAAACTAACAAAGAAGCAAATGGTAGAAAACGGTATTTTAGGCAAAGCAAGTCAGCTCCAAATAACTTTAATAGGCACCTACTGTGGCTTCTGAAATCATCGTTGCATGCATATCTCTAGTCATATTGGATTTCTCTTTCAGCTTTGACTGGAGTAACGTGTGTTCCATTACACCGATTTGTATGTCCATCTGAATGGTTTCTTGCTTCAGTTTTGTTAAGGCCTGTTTAATCTTCACTAGAGGAGCTGTTAAAAAAACACCCAAGAGAAACGGTGCAACTCTGTGTCAGCTACTTAACACAAAAGCATTATTTTCTATAATTCACTCCTTAAAATTGAACAGCTGAATGAACAAAAGGGCGTTCTACTCTAAAGACATGATTGTACTGATACATCATTTTTAATATGCAAGAAGCTTTAAAGATAGAAACACTGATGACAATTTTGCTGCCTTCCTGACATCTAAGATCTGCGTAAAGATGTGCATCAACATTAAGAGAGGTTTGTCAATGATGGGATGAGGCTTTCAACCGAGCAAAACACAATACCCAGCTTTGGGTTTGGTAAAGAACAGAAGATACCTTCTGCAGGAGGTCAATCTTACCTGTGAAAAGCTAATAAAATGTTTTGTGTTCCATACTTTGTTTCTAATCCCTCTCCTCCCACTAACATCACCCTAGGGATGCTGCTGCTGCATCATGCTCATCCTTATAATTCTGGGCTCTAGATTTTATCTTGACCCCGGGCCATGCTTTCATAAAGAAAAGGTGCTGTGAGGCAGGCGAGTAGCTCCATCACAGTGGAGCAAAGGTGCACAAAATTTCCTTGAACAATAACACTTGAGTAAAATGGCTGCAATGGTTACAGTTAAAAATGGATACAGCTTGCATATTTAGCCCTGCTGTAACATGCATCCATCTATTTCTGCATTCATACTCCGTATACATTTGCATGCTCCTTATACATTTATCAGCAAAAATCTCAAACAAACAGATCCCAAATCTGAGACAAATTCAAATAGGTGTGTGCTTTTGAACATTAAAAAACAATCTAAACATCAAAACACCAAAATGAATTTTCTGACTGACTCCAGCCAGCGTTAGTCAGGGTATCTACCAGCTACTGCCAGCTACTAATTCATAGTAGAAGGGCTTGAACCTGGAATGGGTGGATTTTTTCTAGTGAGGTGACAACTATTCAAAGCAGAGACAACCCACAAACACTTCCTGTCCCGTGTGTCCCTCCCCAGCTTCTGGTTTTATTTTTTTATTTTATTTTATTTTATTTTACAAATAATTTACCAAAAGGGGAAATCTTGGAATCTCTACCTTCTACAGACTTATATAACCTTCTCAAAGAGGTTTAGACTCCTGATTTTCTTAGATACCTTTTAAAATTTTAATATTGATGTTTTAGACTAGTCACTCGTTCTGGTCTTGTTTTATTTTTCTTTAATAAAGCACAAACTATGCACTGAGGAAATGGGGGTGTGGTTTGAGGCAAAAGCGTACTTACCACCATCAGTCATACTGCTTCCTTTCTCTTCTGTTTCCTGCTTTACTTTTTCTAAGACTTCTGTAAGCTTAAAATAGGTACTTTTTTTTAGTTAAACCAGATGAATGTCAAGTTAAAACAAACCCCCAAATCTGCTGAATAACTGCAGCACTGAAAAGAATGCACTAATCTTAGTTGTTGTTGTATACGGAGAAACAATTTTTTTCAATCATTCAGAAAATCTTAATTTATCTTTAACGAAAGTAACGTTGTAAAAAAGGCAGCAAAAAGTGTAAGAAGTTGGTTTGCTAACACCACGCACGGTGTTACAGATGTGACACATCCCAAACCAAGTGTTGCAGTGTGATGGGGGATGAAAGCTAGGAACCAATGTCTCTGCAAACCAAGACTCACCAAAAGATCATGCCAGCTGCCCTTCTGGGAGCGTCAGGATTTCAGCAGCTGAAACCTGAGAAACAGCACTGCAGCGAAAGAAGGTGCAGCAGTCAAGTCTGCTGGCACTGGCAGGGGTTTGGGTATGTAGAATGCACATATGAAGAATAAAAGGGCATTTGAGCACGGACTATTGACCAGTTTGCCTTTGCAGACAATGAAGAAAAAGCAAAGACATGTTTCTAAGGTGCAGTTTAGGCAATAATTTAGTACTTTTGGCTATAATTTGCCTTCATTGAGGCTTCCATAAGCCTTTCAGTAACACAAAAGAAACACTGCTGCACTGTTACTCATGCCTACAGTGGTACTGGTGTTGCCAAGTGAGCTGAGAGATGGTTGCACACCTGAAAGCAGATCAGTGGTAATACTGTTTCCTTTATCTCAGGTACTCACCACTGCATCTACATAGTTTGAAGGCTGCCAACTATGTGTTAATCATTACTGATCAGCCAATAGTTTCCAAAGCACAAACACATTTTAAATCTGAAGTCCCAGTAGAGTAAAACTTACTTCCTTGAGAGTGAAATAGAAAGAAGCTCTAATCCTGCAAAATCCATACACTCAGAAATCTTTGCTAGAGAACTCTTGTTAAACTGCTGTGTTTATGACCTACTGCAGTTGAACTACATGATCAATCTGGCCCTTCCAACTGAACTATTTACTCTATTCTAAAAAGTCTCAAATCCGTTTTACAACTTCCAGCACATTCTTATGGTGGGATCTATTTTATGTTACTATTTCAGATACTTTACCATCTAATAAATAAAGCAGATTTTTCAAACCCTAACAACAGAGGAGCTAAAAAAATTTGGAAATCAGACAATAATTCTAAATGAAATGCCATGAAACACTCCACATAATGAGGCAGTTAGGGGACTTTTTTTCTTTAAATTTGGCAGAGCACTAATTTAAAACAGAAGCAAAATCCCCAAAACCAAACCAACCAACTGCCCCTCCTGCCTCCTGCCCCCCACTCCCCCTCCAAAAAATTAAAAAGTACAAACCCACTAAAAGACAGTTTTAGTTATTAATATGATTTGACTGGTATCCAAGTTACTATTTAGTCAAATATTGTTTTGAAGTGCTTGGAAGACAAAAATTTCAATTTTTAATTTTAACTAAGAGTTAAACTTTTCTTCTTCCGAAGAATTTATGGCCATAATTTGATATAAAACATTTACCTTCTTTTACAAACTAAGGAAGTTAGCTCACAATAGTTTGCCCAGATTCACAAGTTCAAAATCAATGGCAGCCCGGGTTTAAAATTTAGGGCCTGGACTAGATTGCCTCCACTAAACAAGCAGATTAATCTTTAACAGGAGAACTGGGTTCGTAGACCCACAAACACTAAATGCCAACTCTCTGAATACTTTTTTAAAATAAGCAAAAGAAATTTTGTGAAGATGTATTTTACCTCAGAAAGCACTCTAATCCTTTCAGTTACTCCTCCACTCCCCTCCTGGTACTTCTCTTTAGCCTGGAAGGAAATATGGGGTTTGCTGTAATTGTCAAAGCTAAAGAGATGTATGCAGATAGCTCAGAGAGAACGCCAAAACTTGCTCTCACGTGTCCCAGTTCCAGCAACACCCCCACAAAGTCCCAATTACGTTTACAGCGCTACTCATACGAGGACAGGCTTGAAACATCAGCCCCTGTAATGACTACCATTCAAAAAAGTAAAGCAGTTTTTAACATTGAAATAGCCCTAATACATACACAATAAAAAGTGTATTTTCTAATTATTTACATGAGGAAAAAAAACATAAAGAACATCTGCCGAAATGCAGACAGAATTGAATCCTGGAACCTAGAACATTTCTTCATCAACAGTAAATTCCTATCTTGCAGTCTCTTATAGTTTGATAGCAAGGTAAGCAGAAAGGTCAAATCCTATTAATCTTACTTTAATGTCATGCCCACAAATAGGAGGGCTAGCCAAATAGCAGCTTCTACAGGCCTCCTAACCAGGGATCAAAAAGCTTCTCAAACAGCACTCTAATGGCATAAAAACTAAACGAAGTAAAAAATTAATCAGAGAGCTTTGTGCATGAGTTCATCTTATATTAATCAATATAACAGATAAGCTACTGAGTCTGTAGCTTTTCCACTCACCACAGATAGGTGAACTTCACAGGGAAAGCAGAACTAGCAATTTACTAGCTGCTCAAGATTGGCAACAGATTTACATAATAGTCAGGCAAAAAACATTTACTTTCCCCTGTAGAACAGTTGAATAAAAAAAGCTAGTTTAGCTTAAAAACTATGTAATTTGACAGCCAATCAACATTTCCTCCACTTTATCCAACAGCAGAATTCACAGGTAACTCCTCTGAGTCTTCTTTGCTTTCACGCTCACCAAATAGCAAGTTAATATCAGAGAAGGCAACAACGAAAGATCAGTGCATTACCTCACTCAGCAAGGCTTGTGCTGAACGGTATTCCTGAACCAAGTGCTCCAACTGATTGTTGATATACTTTTCCCTGCTGTTGATCTTTTCCAATGTCCTGCTGATTTCATTATGTAGTTTGTCAAGGTAACCCTAGAAAATCACATTCTCTGGGTTGACAGTATACAGGGAGTATGTAAAGAGTATTATAGTGGTGCTCTAATTAAGAAAGGATATGGAAGCCCACAAGTAAGAGAGAAAAACAATACAGAAATACTGTATTTGGCCAACGAAAAATTATTCCTACTGTGTTCTGGTTTGCCCACCTCCAGACACATATTTCAAGCTTTACTGCTTCCACCACTCTCCCCTCCTAAATAATTGCAAATCTCAATGTCTGTAAATTACTCTAGCAACAGTATTTGGTTTTCAGACTGTAATATTGTATTATTCTATTTTGCCCTCTGTAGTCAGAATGCACAACTCGTTCCCACAAGATATTTTTTGCGAGTCACACTGTCTCTAACCACTATTATTGTACATTTCCCTTTTTAGTTTTACAGCATAAGCACCAATAAAATTAAGGAAAAAAAATCAACTTGATTCTTAACGTATATCAAATAAAAGAGAAATAAAAATGCTGACAGATCAGTGAAATATTCTGTATATACAAGACATACCCTAGTTTCTTTCAAAGAAGATTCAATTCCATCCTTATGTTGATGCATTTGATCTACATGAATCCTCCAATCCTAAAAAAGATGCCACAGAGTAAAACATAGGTAAGTACAACTTTTACCTTTCTCTGGTTACTTGCTGGTATGCAAGACAGAGTCAGTTCTCTTTTACAGTATTATCATGTATCATTCTGCCACTGTCATATTCATATCCAGAGGCACTTCCTTAACATGACACAATTTATAACCCTTAAATGTCACATGTGACACTGAGATCCATAAGCAAACACTGACATCCTCACTGATACCCCAGTGTGTTTTAGAGTCTGCTTCATCTTCTAGAACTACTTCTGCTGGAAACCACTCTGGGCACAAATACTGAAAACACCAATTACAGCTGCACTAGCTCGGGTTACACTTGCAAAAAATGAGTGCTTCAAATGCCAAACACCTACCAGTTCCAGATTATCAGATATTCCCTTTCTACTTAGTCCTTACTATTATCAGGAAAGGAATGGAAAGAAATTAATAAGGCAGAAATATAGGGATATATTAACATAGGGATAAATTTAGAGGGGAAAAAATTATTGGCAGGTTCTAGTCATACAAAACATACATGGGCTCAAGGATGGGGGATGAGAAAAAGTAAAGCTGTTTTAACTTGACAGGCAGGCATCTTTTAGTTAGAAATCCATTCCAGTTCCCCAGCTTTATCACAATTTTTTCTTTATCAATGCAAACTTTTTACATCTCCCAGATGCAAAGCACAGCTGCAGACAGTGAGTTCAAAATGAAGCAGAGTAGCAGCACTGTATAATTATTGCTATTTCAGTACTGTGTTTCTGAACACGCTAAATTTTTCTTTAAGTATTGGAGGCAGTAACAAGAAACAAACCTGGCCAGTTACTCTAGTGGATATGAGCCTGTGGAGCGTGAGAATGTTCACACATCAAAATTATCTGATGAAGGACCTTGTCAAAATAGGATGATAAGGAAAAGGGGAAGGGAAACCCCAAAAATCTATGGAGACGCAGACATGTCAGACAAACACTAGCAGAATCAAGGACAAGAAACACAGCTCTGCTTCTGAACCGGCAGACAAGAAGCAGCAGCTGTATCCATCAATCTGGGATGGGGACCCACAGGTCCCATCTGCAGGCACATGGGGCTGGGCAAGAGGAATTCCAATTCCCAGAGCTCCTGGAGAATTCAGTCACTTATAACATCTCATAACAGGTANCACCCCTGCCCAGGACTTTACAAATAACTTCTAGTTTCTAATGCCACTGACACTCTCCTGGTACTATGTATACACACACTGCATAGGAAACAGTATGACGTTTTTCTTGTAGAATGATAAAACACCAAACACTTCTCTCCAGTTATTTATGAAAGCACGATAGCACAGATGCTAGAAAAAAAAGAATCCTCTTTTCATTTTCATTTTGACATGTTCCTTAAAGATCAGAGATGGTGCAATGAACTGGAAGGAAGTAAACCTCAGTTCTTACAGTGGCTTTAGTTTTCCACATAGGTCTTTATTAAGTTTTAATTTCTCAGTGCGAGATTTAAATGTGTTCCCTGTACCAGATGGGCTTGCCAAAGATCAGAGAAAGGTGGCTCAAACCAGACAATTCTTCACGTAGAAGAATGCTGTATAGCGTAAGACAGGCAAGCAATGTAACAGATAGTAGAGAGCTTATGCTATTTTTGGCAGGATAATTATCTTTCATTGAATTCTGTATCACTGCCACAGATTGCTCCAACACCCCAACTAGCTGGGTCACAACAAATGAGCAATTTCAATACTGCACTGATCTGTGTGTGCTCTATACAAGCTCCTAGAGAGGATGTTTATGCCAACACCAGGAATAGGTCCTAGGTTTGGACTTTGATTTGCCAAAGATAGACATCTGCTTCTAAGCTGCTCATTCCAGACTCCTTGAAATAGACCACGGTGAGAAATACTCGTGTCTAAGAAAAGGTGAATTTCCTCTCCAGGTAGTTATCTGGACAGGTAAATAAAATCAGTCAAAAAGTGCTCACTTCATTTTGGTAAACATAAGGACAGCCTGTGATGCCTAGATGAGAGGTACACACATACTTTATTGCCATTTAGAGTTCAGCAAGATGAGTTCCATGCAAACAACCTTTCATGTGGTTGACAGATGGAACAATTAAAAGAGAAGAAGTTCCAGGAAGATATTTTACTAGCTGTTAAACTGATGGTATGATTTTTAAGAACTATGACTACATTGGAAAAGTTTAACGATTAAAGATATTTTTAAGATTCTGAATAAATATGTAGAAATAAATAGACAGAAATAGGGTGAATAGGGTGCCTTGTAAGTTGCAGGAAAAAAAATTNGTTCCCACAAGATATTTTTTGCGAGTCACACTGTCTCTAACCACTATTATTGTACATTTCCCTTTTTAGTTTTACAGCATAAGCACCAATAAAATTAAGGAAAAAAAAAATCAACTTGATTCTTAACGTATATCAAATAAAAGAGAAATAAAAATGCTGACAGATCAGTGAAATATTCTGTATATACAAGACATACCCTAGTTTCTTTCAAAGAAGATTCAATTCCATCCTTATGTTGATGCATTTGATCTACATGAATCCTCCAATCCTAAAAAAGATGCCACAGAGTAAAACATAGGTAAGTACAACTTTTACCTTTCTCTGGTTACTTGCTGGTATGCAAGACAGAGTCAGTTCTCTTTTACAGTATTATCATGTATCATTCTGCCACTGTCATATTCATATCCAGAGGCACTTCCTTAACATGACACAATTTATAACCCTTAAATGTCACATGTGACACTGAGATCCATAAGCAAACACTGACATCCTCACTGATACCCCAGTGTGTTTTAGAGTCTGCTTCATCTTCTAGAACTACTTCTGCTGGAAACCACTCTGGGCACAAATACTGAAAACACCAATTACAGCTGCACTAGCTCGGGTTACACTTGCAAAAAATGAGTGCTTCAAATGCCAAACACCTACCAGTTCCAGATTATCAGATATTCCCTTTCTACTTAGTCCTTACTATTATCAGGAAAGGAATGGAAAGAAATTAATAAGGCAGAAATATAGGGATATATTAACATAGGGATAAATTTAGAGGGGAAAAAATTATTGGCAGGTTCTAGTCATACAAAACATACATGGGCTCAAGGATGGGGGATGAGAAAAAGTAAAGCTGTTTTAACTTGACAGGCAGGCATCTTTTAGTTAGAAATCCATTCCAGTTCCCCAGCTTTATCACAATTTTTTCTTTATCAATGCAAACTTTTTACATCTCCCAGATGCAAAGCACAGCTGCAGACAGTGAGTTCAAAATGAAGCAGAGTAGCAGCACTGTATAATTATTGCTATTTCAGTACTGTGTTTCTGAACACGCTAAATTTTTCTTTAAGTATTGGAGGCAGTAACAAGAAACAAACCTGGCCAGTTACTCTAGTGGATATGAGCCTGTGGAGCGTGAGAATGTTCACACATCAAAATTATCTGATGAAGGACCTTGTCAAAATAGGATGATAAGGAAAAGGGGAAGGGAAACCCCAAAAATCTATGGAGACGCAGACATGTCAGACAAACACTAGCAGAATCAAGGACAAGAAACACAGCTCTGCTTCTGAACCGGCAGACAAGAAGCAGCAGCTGTATCCATCAATCTGGGATGGGGACCCACAGGTCCCATCTGCAGGCACATGGGGCTGGGCAAGAGGAATTCCAATTCCCAGAGCTCCTGGAGAATTCAGTCACTTATAACATCTCATAACAGGTACAAACCAAATCCTTGCTTAAAACAGCTGCACACTTAAACATGTGCCATCCTTCAATCACAGGCAGTGCCGCTGATTTCAAGTGAGGCCATCCCCCTGCACAGGACATGTGCAGAACTGCCAAGGGACTGGTGCTTCTGTCTCACTATCTTGGAAGGGCACAGCTGAGCACAGGCAACAGCTGCTCAGGCTGTAAGGTTCACCTGCTGTCTACGATTGTGCTGCTGCCCACTACTCTCTTCCAGAACAAAGGCTAGCGGAGAAAACGTGCTTATGCTGTATGTTGAGTCTTAAGTTTGCAGCAGACTCAAAGTCTTTTATTGGTCTGGTAACAATTGTTCCCAATTTGTCAAACTTTGGAGTTTAAATGCCCCCACCCCCACCAACCCCCCACCTCCCACCCCTGCCCAGGACTTTACAAATAACTTCTAGTTTCTAATGCCACTGACACTCTCCTGGTACTATGTATACACACACTGCATAGGAAACAGTATGACGTTTTTCTTGTAGAATGATAAAACACCAAACACTTCTCTCCAGTTATTTATGAAAGCACGATAGCACAGATGCTAGAAAAAAAAGAATCCTCTTTTCATTTTCATTTTGACATGTTCCTTAAAGATCAGAGATGGTGCAATGAACTGGAAGGAAGTAAACCTCAGTTCTTACAGTGGCTTTAGTTTTCCACATAGGTCTTTATTAAGTTTTAATTTCTCAGTGCGAGATTTAAATGTGTTCCCTGTACCAGATGGGCTTGCCAAAGATCAGAGAAAGGTGGCTCAAACCAGACAATTCTTCACGTAGAAGAATGCTGTATAGCGTAAGACAGGCAAGCAATGTAACAGATAGTAGAGAGCTTATGCTATTTTTGGCAGGATAATTATCTTTCATTGAATTCTGTATCACTGCCACAGATTGCTCCAACACCCCAACTAGCTGGGTCACAACAAATGAGCAATTTCAATACTGCACTGATCTGTGTGTGCTCTATACAAGCTCCTAGAGAGGATGTTTATGCCAACACCAGGAATAGGTCCTAGGTTTGGACTTTGATTTGCCAAAGATAGACATCTGCTTCTAAGCTGCTCATTCCAGACTCCTTGAAATAGACCACGGTGAGAAATACTCGTGTCTAAGAAAAGGTGAATTTCCTCTCCAGGTAGTTATCTGGACAGGTAAATAAAATCAGTCAAAAAGTGCTCACTTCATTTTGGTAAACATAAGGACAGCCTGTGATGCCTAGATGAGAGGTACACACATACTTTATTGCCATTTAGAGTTCAGCAAGATGAGTTCCATGCAAACAACCTTTCATGTGGTTGACAGATGGAACAATTAAAAGAGAAGAAGTTCCAGGAAGATATTTTACTAGCTGTTAAACTGATGGTATGATTTTTAAGAACTATGACTACATTGGAAAAGTTTAACGATTAAAGATATTTTTAAGATTCTGAATAAATATGTAGAAATAAATAGACAGAAATAGGGTGAATAGGGTGCCTTGTAAGTTGCAGGAAAAAAAATTACTCTTATATAATATTGGAAAAAAAATCTACTGAAAATTATTCCTTCTAGGGTCAAGGAAAGTGACAAAGCTTCAGAGCAGATAGCACTGGAGTGCCCATTATTCACAAATTTTGGCATGAAGGAAAAAAAAAAAAAAAAGAAAGTAAACAACACTGAAATCAAACTTGTGAACACATGCAAAGCCATTCTCACATACCTTATTGTCAGTCCTAACTGTAACTTTCAGCTGGGGAAGCACACGTTCCACTTCCAGATTCCACTCTGCTGCATCTATTGTGGACTGTAAAATTTCTTCTTGCTTTGCAAAGTCATTCATGTCCTGTACAAAGTGTGTATATAAGATACCACCATTATGCACAGGGATAACTGATAACATCATGTTACGATGGTGTATAAAGTCCATAGACAGGAAAAAATTTATAACCAGGATGACTTATACTACAGATATAGCAGATTTTTTAATGGGTTTTCTTTCAATTCATAGGGACAAGGAATAAAATAAATATCTATTGATCATACTTAGATTTGAAAAGAACAAAATGTATATAATAAGAAAGTATACCACATTCCAGAAATAGCAAGGGGGGAGAGAATTAAAATACATTCAAGAAAGTAATATCAAGTTTCCCTAAAATTCTCTGCAAAAATTTCTTGAAAATGTTTCCAGCAACCTTGCAGCGAAAACAGTTTAGAAACTGGATGCACGTTTTCTTTTAACTGAGCTGATTCATTTCATTCAGTTGGAATGGTTTTTTCCAGTTTAGACTATGAAAGGATTTTCACACTTAAATCCAACATAAATGGATGGCTGCTACAGATGTGAATCTCTCAAGAGAAGACTGGTGGGTAACAACTCACCGATCTGTACGTCTGTGTCTTTAGAACATTCAGGTCAATAAAATTTTCTTCATTGTCCGACTCTTCTTCCTTAAGGAAAGTTGCACAGTAGGACTGCAGTAAGTATTGCACAATCATTCTCCAGAGTTTTATTTTGCAGGAGCACAGCATAAGGAGTATTAAATTGGAAATTTCTGACATGGAGAGTTTACGATAACTGAGCTTGGGTTTACTTAAAATCTTATAAGGAGACAATATCTGAGACAAGCTGAAAGATGAAATCTACCCCATATTTTCCTCAGGATGCCACCACAGTAGTAAAAAACTAAACCAACCAACCAACTAAAAAAAAAACCAACCCAAACCCTAAGCCCTCACACATCAAATGGCCCATTACCAATAGCTGTACAGTAATCGTAATTTCTTATGTGCTTCCTTCTGAAAGCTTTACATTAAGAATAAAACCAAAACAAAACCCCCAAAACGAATCACTGTACAGAGTTTTCAAGTTGTTCTTTGCACTACAGATTTGGAGCTGCAGAATGATGCCATGTTTTACAAGTGTGCAGAAAAACAGAATTCAAATTGAAGGGATTGATTTGTTTTCTTGCCCATGACACTACCCACTGGGCTGGTGGCTTTATAGAATTATCTATTATAGTCTCAAAATTGTACTTCTCAGTTTTATCATGATCAGCTCAGGGACCAGCACTGCAGAGGTCAAAGATGGTTTTGCCATGTTACCCTCCATTTATCTACACTAAATTCCACTTGCCATTTTATCACCCATACATTTCATCCTTATACACCTTGTCATTCTGTCGCTCTTGTGTTAACCATCATCTCTTCCACCAAAGTAAAATTTCATTGTTCTCCTCCTTTCTGGACAAATCACAAATGCTGCAATAACACGGGTCTTAGTGTAGAACCCTTTAAGACCCAGTGAAAACCTCAGAGCTTATTCCTGTACCTTGTCTAGTTTTTAACTAAGAGGGCCCATTAACTTTATTCTGGCATGTTTTGGCCCCTAGTCCCCTGAATAATTGCAAGAAATTAATGGTGACTATACCAGTGCTGTCTTTTGCTAAATTGACAGTATATGTTTGTACAGCACTTCAAAGAACATACTATAACACTACCATGACAACGAGACTGGTTATCAGAACTGAGGAACCAAACTGTGCAGAATTCCTTGCACAGCCAGCCTTGCTGGCTTCTGTTCGCTTAACTCCCCAAGATTTACAGAACTAGGCTTGTTTCTGTCTGCCTCACCAGTTTTGTTGAGAAGAAGCAAAACCAGAACAACGACCAATGAACCTCATCATTATCATTTAACTACTGGAAATACTGCTAACTTCAATTATGGATACAGCTAATACATACAAGACATATCAATACATTGGGAGCAACAATGGACTGGGGAAAAACCCTAAAATATCAGCATAGAGTCAATTGCTCTAGAACCATTAGAGCCTCTAAAAAGTGGTTATCCACTTCCTATAACCCTAGCTCAATGGTTTTATTAACACACAAACTCAGAAGAGCTAATAAAACATGTTACTTGTGAAAATCACGGCCTCAGATACTACCTGAGAGCAAATCCAGAGGTTCTTTGAAGGGTTTCAACTGTGCTTTAGTTAACTGTTTCCTCCCCACTTCCCAATTTAACAGCTTAGACCTTAACGAGACACAGAAAAGAGCAGACAGCTGACTGTTTCCATATTTAAAGCTTTTAGCCAACAGCTTAAATTTCTGAGGCCTGTCAAACATGCAATACAGAATGTCTCTTATTGTTCTCAGAATTATTCAAGGCTTCTTCTGTGGAGACTTCAAAGCTGGTAAAAAGGCAAGCAGGCATCCCCATGGCAGTATCTGCGTATTGTATGAAACTTGAGAATAAAAGTTTGGAATTTTTCTTGGCTGAGAAAAATAATGCAATACTTAAGAAAACCGTAAGAAGAGGTAGAAGAGAAACAAATTCTTTGACTGTTACACTATTATGGACTGTTATGGTATATAAATTGGGAGTATAATCAGAACCATATGACAACATTACTGGCACTCTATTTCAAACTTCTATGATCTTGAATTATTCCCAAGCGCTTGAAAAATGTGAAAACTAAATGGGATAGTTGTGGCATTTTCTATCTAGTACTGCTGGGCTTTAACATTCCAGAAAACTGGTTTGAAGTTGCAGTTGATCTGCACTTATTTTGCTCAGAATCATCAGTTTTTTGAGAATCAGATGCAAAACTAACTTATTTTTGTCATTTTCACTTTAATTGTCTTTATCTAACTTCCCTATCCAGAAAAATCTTAACTCAGCAGTAAAAAACTCACTTGAGGAGACTGAGGCCTGTGAAAATGACAATGTCATTTAACATTACACTGTTAGACAATAGTGAGACTCCAACTCTCGTAAAAATAGTTTTCTGAGAAAGTCAATCAGTAAGAAACAACTTCTGTTCAATATCCATCCATAAGTCCTGAAAGCAGAACGGAAGGTACAAGTGTATTGCACAGGCTCTTTCATAGATGTGACACCTTCACCGTAATGACTGCAGTTCAAAAGCAGGATAAATAAACTGGTTCATGCTCAAACATTGCCATCTTGTTGGTAAACAGTATCTCAAAGCAGAAAGATGACTTCTGCAGTCAGAATGGATGACCGTGTATTACCATTTCATTTGTGGAATATTAGCAACGAGCTGCCATGACCTCTCTCTGCAGAAACAATTCTGCAACGTTTACTGAGGTCTTTGCTGGTGTTTTTAAACAAAAGCTTGGTTTCCAGTTGTTCTTTTACACCTACCCTGTTTCCAAATCTTAAGATAAACTAGGTAACAAGGTTATTGTTTCAAATTTACAGTCATATTTGAGTTACAATAGTGAACCTATTGCATTAATTAAGCACTGGGCAAATTTTAACCATATATGAGCCAATTCTGTAAACAGGGATTGAAGTTTTGTTTAAAACCAACCGCTTATATCAGCGGAAAACAAACAATTCTGAATCTATGCAATTATTTGTATGGTTAAATTCCACTTCACTTTATGTTAACTATAAGTGCACATAAGAACATAAATTCTGTGACAAAGAGTTAACAAGCTTATCTGAAAGGAAACTCTGAGAAAACTACAGAGAAGCTGATGGTGCAGGGAAAAAGGGCAAAGGACCAGCTAGCAGAAAAGACTTCTTAAAGCCAAACAAAACAAACAGTGAGAAAAATTTCCTCATAGCTGACCAATACTCATTTAATCAAAGCCAGTTAGGTAAACCTACTGCAACATCCTCTTCCAGTTTATTAAGCATTAATTCTGCGTCATCTTCCGTTATTTCTTCCTCTTCTAGCTCTTCTGTTGGATATGTGGGCCTGAAATTCGCACAAAAACCAGCAGAGCTTTTAAATACAGTAAATTGAAGATACAGTTGTAAATTGCTTCTAAGCAAATGAAACGGTTTGTGAGAATGTGGATGATGTGGAATACGACTAGACAGTGTCTTACACAAATAAATAGAAGTAACACTCAGCCTTAAAAGTCTTTTTTAAAAGTCTGTCTTAAAAGTGAGAGTTATTACGCCAAGCAGCACAGTGCAGCCATACTGCAAACACTGAAATAGCTCCAAGGGAGAAATTACTTCACTATATCCATTTCAAAACCCATCACAGGGAAGCAATGAAATAAAGAGCACTTTTAAACAAATTTTTATATTCTTGAAATTATCTGTCATCTGATTTCTCCTAAAATTTCCCTTGGATTAAATATTTACTGTAGCCAACTTGTAATATTATCACATGTTATATGACATCACACTATGCATACCTCCAACTGAAAAGGTCAAGATTAATTGACAGGACCTACAAGAATATTAGCATGTTTCAATCCAACTGTCAGATTAACAAGCAGTTGTGCACGGGAAAATAACCAATAAAAAAGGTCATCAGTCAAACCTTTATGAATTAGCTAAGTCTATTAATGGCCCAAACTCATCTTTGCTGGTAGCAGACTAAATTGCATGAAATTGTGTTAGGAATTAATTTGTCCCAATACTTCAAGCCTAGTTGAATTTTGCATCTCATGAAATATCAAAGAAAACTTTTTTTGTAATTACTGCTTTATCTTTACAAGTTCAACTTATATTTGTTTGCTGGAAAACAAAGCATGAGGGAGGATGCCTGAAACGGTACTGTACCTTTTCCAGCTAAAGCTGGTGTATTTCAAGGCTTCTTCAGCTAAACAATCAAGAACATAGCATGCTTGCTCTCCATGGCCTGCCTTTAATTTTGAGGGAGGAAAATCCACAGTCCTTCCCTAAAACAAAGATAGACACTGTGTATTAACAGCTACCCATCAGTCAAGTTTCCTCTCAGGGGGGTAACACGATTTACTACGCTAAATCCCAAGTGTCCCTTGTGTGTGAAGAGTTTACCAATGTTAATTCATATTCTTCCCCTATGCAGTTCCAGTCAGGCAACAGAAGGGAAAACAGAACAACCCAAGGAACAGATGCAGTGTCGAAATCTTAAGGCAACTGGTACAAGGATGCTCACAGGGAGCAGAAGAGTCAGAAGCTGCAAGGGAGCTAGATGTTCAAGCATAAAAGTGACACACTGGCAAGGCAAGAACAGCTGTGGAGGAACCCAGGTACTGAGACTTAACAACCAGCTTTCCAATCTGCCTTGTTTGCACCAGATTTTATTTATAAAATATTTCATTTTTAATTATTGCTGTCCTACAGAGCAAACATCTTAGCTTTTTTTATCAAGTAACTGTTTCAGAGAACAGTGTTCTTACCATCATTCACGGCTGTACCAGGGACACCTTCCACTAGAGCAGGTTGCTCAAAGCCCCATCAAGCCTGGTCTTGAACACCTCCAGGGATGGGGCATCCACAACTTCTGTGGGCAACCCGTTCCAGTGTCTTACCACCCTCATAGTGAAAATTTCTTCCCGATACCTAACCAAAATCTACCCTCTTCCAGCTGGAAGCCATTACCCCTTGGCCTATCACTATGTGCCCTTGCAAAAAGTCCCTCTCCAGCTTTCTGGTAGGCCTCTTTTAGGCAGTGGAAGGCTGCTATAAGATCTCCCCAGAGCTGTCTCTTCTCCAAGCTGAAGAACCCCAACTCTCTCAGCCTGTGAAGAAATTATGCTACTATAAATGAGCAACATATGTGGTACTATTGGAAGGGGGATAGTAATTAAAATAACATTTTTGCCTTATAAGAAAGTATATAAGCTTTTAGAAATAATCCTTTGGGTAAGAGTATGCAGCTGTTAGAGGCCGCTGCTTAAGCAAAACTAAAAAAACAACTGAAGGTCGAGATGAGCTGCAGCCCTGAGATAATGGGGAACAAGGAGAATATCCCAGGATGCAGAACCGACTCTCCAGCCCCGAGAGAAGATAGGGAGGTACGTTTGATAAGGAGGATCCGGCTGCACCCGCCATCATGGCTGGGAAAGAGACCAACCGAGAGCTGTGCCAGAGCAAGAGGTGAAAAGTGCATCTGTGAAGAAGACATACGGCCTTCATCTTCACGACCCTCGGCGACCACTACCAGGAGACACTGCGCAAGCGCAGCTGGGAGGAGTCTAACTTCAATGCCAAGCAGGGACAGGTTATGCATACGTACAGGCGTATTGAGAGATCTAATGCATATGTAATGTTCTGCTGTATAAATGCAAGGCGAGCTGCCGTGCCGGGGGCGCACGTCTGTGGTGGGGTGACCCCCCGTGCTGCCCAGCGCTGAGTAAACACACCTACTTTACAACTTCCCAAGTTGGGGAGTCTGTTTCCACATGCCACTATAAGAAGCGAACCTCATTTAATCCATTTTACAGATTGTGGAACAAACCCAATTGGAATCATATATAACATTTTAAGACCGTTTTTGCAGTGCCAAAATGTTAGCGAGTACAAACTTCCAATTAACTAATTAACATCGTACAAACTTATGGATAGGAAAAGGCTGTCCAGTCCTCGGGAACATAATCAGACAGCAAAGTATGTCATTACTGATACTTCTGAAGGTGATGCATCTGCTTGAAACACACAGGGGAAAACAGCATGTGCAAGACTTACAAACGACCGCAGCTCTGAGAGCACGTTTGATATTATTGCATTGGGGTCATCGTATTCCTGTGGCTGCTCGAAGGGGTGTCCCGCTTTAGTGATCAGCCACGCGGCAAGCGTGCAAAACATAAAGAACTGCTCCCCGGGATTAGTGGGCAGTGCAAAGTAGTGCCTGTTTAAAAAGGGGAAAAAAGGGTAAATACGTTGAGCTCCTGAAGCTCTTACGGCATTATAGGCCAGCATGGGCTAGGAAGCGGTTTCTTTAACTGACCTTCTCAACAAATGACCCATCACAACTAAACTCAGGATGTCTAGTTCCACATGTAACCACAGGAGAATAAGCTTTCTACATGCAGCTCACCTGCTTCCCTTTTTGAGCAAGCTATCCATCGACATTAGCCTTCAAAGGAATCAAATGGGAAGTATTCCTCTCTCATTCCAGCAGTTTCAGTTAAACACCACCACATTAACACTTCCACCTAAATCCAAGTTACTTCTCTTATTTACCTGAGCAGTCTCAAACCATGAGCAGCTTCACTTTAGGGATGGAGAATCCATCCCATCCCTTCATAAAATACCACCACTAATTAATTATGAGCCCACAGGATGGTTTTGTTCAACTATCCCTTGCATAACATAAAACGCTTAAAAGCTCAAGAGAATCAAATGTCAAAGGCCAGAAATTACCAGTAACTTGCATGTCATGAATGAGCTACGACTTTGCTAAATCTCAGGCATTTTTCATAGGGCAAGTGATTTACAGTGCAAGACAAAATTTAAAATTGAAAGCCATCCTCTGAATTCATTAGCAAGTGATTGATAACTACTGTCAACGTGACAAAGCAAACGGTCTACTTCAAAAACAAAATTAAAATTATCTGTTGCTAAAGCTTTATACCTTTACCTATGACACTGGAAGCCAGGGTAGATTTGTCTCCTCTTTTATCTACTTATATACATGCTATTATGCTACAGAAACCTCCCCTTCTGTTCCTTTTAACATCCCCAAATACTCTTCCTGAGAACAGCAATACATACGGCTCTTTTTATTCTAAAGTTCCCCAAACCTCTTCACTTTCCCATATTCCTCAAAAGTGCATAAAGGTTGGTGTAGCTAAACCAGTGTGTGAGCTCAGATCTGGCTGGAAGGATGGCTTCACAAATGTGCTCCATTCTCACCTAGGTGTGCTTTGGGTCACTTTAGAGAGCAAGGTACAAAAACTGGCTCCTATTTTGGATCATGCCAAATTCAAGATGTAGTCCTAATGAGAATTTGATCCATAAAATCAGACCTCTGTGAGCACTTCTTAGACACAGATGCCCACTAAGGAGGGGCAAAGGTTTGCTCCCTTGCTCTGAATATACTGATGGTTAGACAGCTGGCTAACACCAGGTTACAGCCACGGAGCTGGTACCGAGCCTCCCTCCCAATAAGAGAGCAATTTGGACTATGTTTTTCCCCTCCCCATCAAATGGTCGCTTATAGAAAGCTCAACTGCGTGATACGCTGCTGCGGAGCCTGTTTGAAACTGATGGATGGATTTGAAAGTTATTTGGGCAGGGCATGTTGGGAGCACATTGATCCCATTTCCCAAGTTTTCTGTCTCCCACCAATACTAAAAAAAACCCAAACAAACTAAAAAAGTTGTTACACGTGAAACAAATATGTATTAGATATTAAAAACGAGACTTAAAAACAATAGGTCCGAGCCCCCCTTAGAAATACATTTCCTCCAACAAATAACTACCCTGCATGCCAGAAATTCCTTTAGGGTGGAATTATTTCTTGCAAAGATACGCTGGCACACAAATATTCAATCCCCAGTTACGGGGCAGGGGTCAGGGAAGGTCAAGCGCCTACCGGCTTAACACACCTCAGCCTCTAGAGAGGCTTCTCGTTTTGCAAGTGCCANGCACCTGGAGAGAGGCCGCATGTTGTGGCGCCTCAGCGCCTCCTCCTCGTAGCTGAGCAGCTTCAGCTTGTCCAGCAGGTCCTCCATCAACACGAACATGTGATAAGCCGCTCCCGGGCCCCGCTCCGCCGCCGCCCCCTCTTCGTCCCGCTCCCCAGCTCCGCGCCTACTGGTGCCGCCGCCCCCAGCTTCATCCGCCATCTTGGAGCCCCGCCGTCGCCCGTAACCGAGGCAACCAAGATCGACCAATCCCCGCCTGTCGCAGTCTTGAGACCCACCTCCTAACCCAATCACACGCCGAGAAGCCTCGCCTGCCGAGCGCGAGCCACCAATGGCGACGAGGCATGCCTGGTCAACATCCAATCACCGGTCCATTGGCTTTGTCACTTCCGCTCGGTCACCATGGGGACAGCAGGCGGCGGGGCTTAGGGGAAGATGGAGCTGGTACTGTGCTCCAGGGGCTGGGCACCGGCCAGCATTGTCCTGTTGAGCCCCGGACGGGCAGCTAATAAGCGGTGTGGGGTCCGGCCCGGCCCGGCCCTCAACCACCCTTAAACCCGCGGGAGGCGTATTTCTGAAAGCTCTGCTTCTCCTTCCTGCCTCACGCCTGGCTCAGCCTTGCCCCTAGGTGTGCAAGCGAGTTAAACGTTTGCAACACCTAATCCGAAGCTGTGAATGCTGTCCCAAAACGCGTGTGATCGTTTACCCGGTGTGCAAACCGATAACGTGCGGGGTCGAGGTGTTAGCTATTTATTAACAGTTCTGCACATAAAGGGGTGCGAGGGGGTATCCGCCAAGCTAGCACACCCGCTATTGAAACAGCCATTCGTTTATACCTTGTTAATTAGCACAGTTAACACAGCCGTTGTTTATCAACCTTCTACTGGTGCTTATAATTCCTTGCCTTTAAGGTGACTGGTGTAAAATGTCCTCGCTTCAATTAAAGGTACAGCAGCTCTTGATTCTACCACCTGGACTCAGTAGGTGAGGGTTTTCCAGAGGAAGTAGGTGTCCGGACTTCTAGAGGAGCGGTTTTCAGATTGGAATTAGTCATGCTCACCTATGTTTCATGTTCACCCTCGTTTCATGGGGTATAGCCGAGTTTGGGCAGTCAGCCCACTGAAGTTTCCGGTGCGTGGTTTTAGGTCTGCTTCTTCCTTTTATGCCATTGTCTTGTCAAGAATGATTTACAGAGTTAGAATCAGAGGTTTAGGTATCATGAACACGTTAAGCCATGCAGGGTGTGAGAAGGCAGCAGCTATACCTACTAGTAGCTGATAGTGTTACCTGAAACAAAAGCTCTAGAGAAACCAGAAGCAGTTTAGAGAGGAGACACTGCCTTACTTGATATAGGTGCTAGGAGGAAGTCCACAAATCTAGCACACCCTACTGGGGCCATTCACCCATTATTTATACGCAAAAGATTCTCACTATTCCATCTACCTAACACATATAACTCCACCTATCCGTACATATTTAGGATGACTGAATAGCCTTTTTTTCATGTGTATTATATTTTGCAGTGTCTGTGTCGTGGTTTTGACCAATCAGACAGATCATGACCCCTCCCTCCCCGCTAAGGAAAGGAGAGGAGAGGAAGGGATTAAAGAGATTTGGGAGTTTAGAAAAACTAAATTACTTTAATAAAAATAAAAAAAATAATAATATAATAAATAATAAAAAGAAAAAATAAAAAGTATAAAAGAAAGGGAAAAAAAAGTATACAGTCTCTCAGGACGACAATCATGTTGCCAGCAGGCATCAGGAAAAGTCCCAGACTGGACTCAGTGACTGATAGGAGCTGGATTCCAGAACTGGAGTCAAAAGTGTTTGGACCAGGATCAAAGGCAGACAAACAGACAGGGTCCTCCTCAGATGTCGGCCATTGAAGGAAGAGAGTTGACCCTTTGATCCCTCAGCTTTTATACTGAGCATGATGCGGATGGGATGGAGTAGCGCAGCTGGTCAATTTTGGGTCACCTGTCCTGTCTGCTCCTCCCTACAGGTGCGACCCCTACTTCTGCTTCTGACCCTCCAACGGG
>VZTM01014716.1:831-32122 GCA_013400555.1 Jacana jacana
GGGAAGGCTCTGGATCCAGAAGGATATGGGAAGGATACAGAAGGGCTTTAGTCCCTTTTCTGTTTTGGGGAAAGCACTCAGCACTGTGAGGGATGAAGATAAAGGCAAATTGCTTACATCTACTGCTGATTCATGCATTTTAAGTTGCTAAGAACTTTTGATGATTTAGGTTAGAATTTCTTGACTTTTGTAGTCCACATGACACTTAAATGGATTAATGGTGCACCATAACTCCTAGGGCATGGGTACTTCATTCTTCAGCTGCTATGAGTTGGTCCTTACAAATAAAACAGGTTTCACAAGTTCAATTCTGATCTCACCTGCTCTCTTTAATATTACCTTCTCTACAAATTATCATTCTCTTGTGGTGATGCCAATTACACATTTAAAAGGCAGCTGGTAAAAAGAGACTGTCAGCATCTTTCATGTTAATTCCAGTGTTTAAACAGTCATGTGGATTAGACTTTTGATTTCATTTGGCTTCTCTGACTTCTAGCAGCTGTGTCTTGTTTTGCATTTCTCCAAAGATACATAGAATCATAGAAACACAAGGTTGGAAAGGGCTGACAAGGTCATCTAGTCCAACTGTCCTATCACCAATACTACCCACTAAGCTACTAAATTGTGTCTTGTAGCACCTCATCCAGATGCTTCTTGAACACTGACAGGGACGGTGACTCCACTACCTAATCGGGCAGGCTGTTCCAGTGCCTGACCACTCTTTGGGAGAAAAAGGCTTTCCTGACATCTAATCTAAATCTCCCCTGGCACAACTTATGGCCATTCCCTCGAGTTCTAGAGGGAATCACATGAGTGAATTTGAATGTTTACGAGGAGGCATGGACTGACTCAGGCCCTGTGAAGCCCTGGCTTCAAAAGACACCTTCAGGAAGATAGAGTGCTGGGCACAAATGATACCTACATAATGAAGACTCTGTGGCTAGCATGTGTTTAAAGGTTCTTGGGCTTTATATATTTCCACTTGTTTCAATGCTAAGTGTCTTGAACCAGAAAACAAGTATTGATAATGAATTTTTGATTACTTTGGTTTTGACCAACCTGTAAAAAAACACAGTAAATTGTTCTTCCTTAATGACTGATGGAAGTGCGCAATAAATCTAATGGTTAAATGAAGAGTTTTCCCTCAATCATCCTTGTAACTCTTTCCTGAAACAAACCACAGACAGTTTTAATTGGAGACATGGAGACAAGAAAACAAGGCAAAAAACACAAGAGAAAGTAGAGCAATAAAATTAGGGTGAATGGGGATATAGATTTATGCTGGAACATAAATCTTTTTTAAAAGTGCATAAAGTTGTTATATAGTAAAGTGGATTATGCTATTAAAAAGGTAGAGATAAGTATAGAAAAACCAACGGTCTTGGAGCCCAGAAGTCATATGACTAGAAATTCATATTTCTAGAAATAGATGTGTCCTATGCAGAGACATAAACATGGAGGAAACATTAATTTTAAAATCAAACAGAAAAAGGGAAAAATAAATAAAGATTATTTGAAATAAACAAAGACACCATTAGGAGAGTAGATCCACTTCAGTACGACTTAGAATAAAAAAAAGGAAACAGACTTAGAGAGTAAGACTCAAGACTTCATGTATTTTAGCCATTATTACTTCAGGCAAAACTATGCAAGGAAAAGGAGAAAAAGTAGGTTGCCAAATGCTAATAACTTTAATGCAAGAAAAAAGTTAAGCTTAAACCTCATATATTATGGTATAGAGCAGAGCAAAAATGATACCTAACATGATGTAAACAAAGATAGCTCTAAAACTCAGAAAAGCAGTTAGAGGTTCAATTCCAGTGTTTACCTTGTAGTAAAATATCTGTGACCATCATTAGGTATTCCACTTAAGTGGCTGAATTGATGTGGAAGGATTTGAAATTGTTCTGTAGAAGAAAAAAGGTATCAGTTCTCAAACTTTGTCATATTCTTGACTTTTTTAGGCATATTTTACTCTCTCTGTTATGCTATATGTGTAGAAAACTGAAACAGAGATCACTGACTCACCAGACCATCCATTCAAAATAGTCCCTGCTGTCAAAACCAAGAGTTTTCTATCCAAAAGATCCTCAAATCACTCTTTTAGAAGGATAGATATCAAAAACTTATCAGTCATCAGGCCTTATCAGTCATCAAAACTCATGGAAATAGGTGCATCTACTCTGTATCCCTTTATGACAATACATGTTGGATTTAGAACCAGTTATCTGCCTTTTGTTGTTAATTGGTTTTAGTGTTAAAAAAGCCATTGGCTTTTCTTATGAATATTTATGACTCACTTTATAAACACACTTATATGCTGCTTACCCTACTTGTAAATTGCTTCCCCGTGAGCTCTTTGCTAATGAAGCAGATGGTTTCTTCTTTGAAATGTCCTTTGTGAATTTTTACTGCATGCTCTGCAACTCCTCAAAATCCAGTTTAAAGTTCAGACGGTAGAGTGGTGGGCTACATTCCAGTATCTCCTAGAGGTGCTTCAAATAGCAAAAATATCACTGCAATTAGAGAGTTTTATAAAAAGTTGATATGCATTCACAAATCACAAACTGTTCAGTCTCCTTCCCTTTCTCTGACTTCCTTGAATCAAATCAGAGGCATCTATCAAATCAGAGACAATGCATCAGTTCAGAGACCAAATAAAACATTTGGCTGTCTCCACCAAAAGTTACATTGTATGAGCAACTGATTGGACAGAAAAATGCAGATTAAAATCATGGGTGTTAAACAAGCTTCTGTATGGTATCACCCAGCCTAAGTAATCCCTGCAGCTCACAAAATTTCAATTTACTAAACAATTTATTTTCACCTGAAATCAATGGAAATGCATTTTTTTTTTTCCTTGGTGCATTTGTATAATGCAATTTTATTTAGCTGTATTTGAAAGGGATCCTGAAGACCTGGCTGATTTAAAAGATGCAGTTCTATAGATTTTTCAAAAACTTCATAGAATCATAGAATAATTAGAGTTGGAAAGGACACTGAAGATCATTAAATTCCACCCTACACACCCTCCCCCACTATGGGCAGGGACACTTTGCACTAGATTAGGTTGTTTAAAGCCCCATCCAAGCTATCCTTGAACACTTCCAGGGATGGGGCATCCACAACTTCTCTGGGCAACCTGTTCCAGTGTCTCACCACCCTTACAGTAAAGAATTTCTTCCTAATAGCGAATCTAAATCCACCCTCTTTCAGTTTAAAACCTTTATCCATCCTCCCATGGCTACACACCCTGGTAAAGGGAGGTCCCTCCCCATCTTTCCTGTAGGTCCCCTTTAAGTACTGGAAGGCTCCTACAAGGTCTCCCTGGAAGCTTCTCTTTTCCAGGCTGAAAAACCCAATCTCAGCCTGTGTTCATAGGATAGGTTCTCCAGCCCTCTGATTATCTTCATGGCCCTTGTCTAGACTCACTCCATGTCCTTCATATGCTGTGGGCCCCAGAGCTGGTCACAGTACTCCAGGTGAGGTCTCAGCAGAGCAGAGTAGAGGGGCAAAATCACCTCACTTGACCTACTGGCCACGCTTCTTTTGATGCAGCCCAGGATGCAGTTGGTTTCCTGGGCTGTGAAAGGACATTGAAAGGTCATGTTGAGCTTCTCATCCACCAGCACCCCCAATTCCTTCTCCTTGGGGCTGTTCTCAATCCTTTCTCTGCCAAATCTACATTTGTGCTTAAGCCTGCAGGACATTACACTTGGCCTGCTTGAACACCATGAGGTTTGCATGGGTCCACCTCTCAAACCTGTCCAGCTCCCTCTGTATGACATTCTTTCCCTTCAGCATATTGATTGCTCCACACAGCTTGGTGTCATTGGCAAACTTCCTGAGGGTAATTTACTATCATCATCTTTGCTAGGAAACATTTGACTAGAAAACACATGACTAGTGTGGGAAAAAAAAAGTATTAAATCATTAAATGAAATAAATTTTTAAAAACCCTGGCATCCACATGTAATTTTATTAAGAATAATATTTGCATTTCATTGTCTACACAAAGGCATGTGGCAAGAACATGAGAGATAGTTTCCTAACTGTTATATATTAAATGTATCTTTGAATTAGCCCTAATGCAATCAGTGGTTATGGATATGATTAACACAGTAGTAATAATTTTTTTCTCAGAATCACTTATTTATATGTTGAGCAAGAATAAGTCTACTTTAATTCTACTTTAGAGCCTCATAAATATTGAAATTGTGTAGTTGAAATCACAGAAAAAAATTAGTGTTTTATTTATAGAAGACACCTTTAAGAAGTCCACTAGAGTTTATTATGCAGACAGTATGAACGTTTGAATATATTTTCTTTCTAGCTAGGAAAGACTAACATTTTAATATCATATTTGCTTTTATAGCACTTTGATTCTTTTCAGCATTTAACTTCTGCGCAGAAATCCGCCTACTTTCATCCTTCCCATAACTTACACTTATGTTTCAATATCAGATTTTCCTTCTTAAAAAGTGCATACAGCACTAATAGTGTCTTTGAATAGCCTAACAGAAGTTGTAGTGAAGCTGAAAAGTGAAACAGTTTTGGTTATGGTAAATGCTATCCATTTATGAGACAGGAGCATTTATGAGCAACTGATCTAATTTGTTGTGATTTTACTCAGCTGATATGAAAACAAGCATCCCAGGAGCTTGGTTGGTTTTCCTCAGCCTGAAATTATTCATGTCTTCATTTCTCACTTTTTGGGAAAACATAGAAACTGGGCTTGAGAGGTAGGGGAGGGAAAAAAAGAGACATTCATTCATTTCTAAAAAAGCAGTAACAGAGCAAGACAGCAGGTGCAGCATCAGATTCCTGCTCCAAAGATCATGTAACATGTTTGCCCATTAAGCTATCTATTAGGCAGCCATCTCACAAAACAGGTGTCCTTTAACAAGTGTTAACTACCCTAACCACTGAGGTTAAGGCACAGCTGAGAAATAAAGCAGAAACTAAGGAGGCCCTGAACCTATTTTCTCTGCTGTTATAGGGGTTAGCAATTCCTGAGTTAAAGAAACTGACAATTTCTACAGTATTGAGCACCCCTATGAGGTTGGCTCCGAAGTGTCAAACCTCATCTGAGGTTGGCTCCTAAGTGGAACACATCATCTGAAGATCTTTAGAGATCTTTGTGCCTTCTCTTGCCAGGATGGTGGCTGCTTTTTAGGACATTGGAAAACTCTACTGGTGAAATCACTATCAAGCACTGGTGCCTGCATGGTAGGTACATTAAGTCAGCTGCATCTAGCCGTTTCCCCCCCCAAATATCTTTCCGATACTTCAATTTCTTGTTGGTTGTTTTTCTAAAACAGATTTCAACTGTAAGTGGCACTGAAAAATCTGTTATTTTCTAGCAATTATTCCAGTAATATACTCTCCCTGCTTAATAGGTGTTGGTAAACAACACTCAATTTGGTATTCATTGTTTGGATCAACATATTGTCCTCCAGGAATGAGGATTCCCCTGTTTTTTTCTTCCCTTTGTTGAGAGATATTAGTTGTTTAGCTTAAACAAGTAATTTTTAATTAGAATAAATGACTTGGGTTTATAATATGGTGTGATTTATGCTGTTTGCCTAAATATATGTAGCATAAATCGGTAAAGCTGAAAGATTGAGGCTGCAATAGAGTTAATTTCCTTAGTAATTCTCCTAATAACTGGTACGGGTCTATGTTTTGTGTTTTAGCAAGAGGAATATGTTAATAACACACTAATATTTTGGTAGGGGTTTTCCCTAAGTCTGGGAGCTTTCAGTTCCTTATATTCTGCCAGTGAGCACAGGCACAAAAGAAACATAAACTGGCAGATAAGTGAGTTTACAACTGTCCAGCAGAGACTGCAAATTGAGAAGATAAGAGCAATCAACAACTGTCTGCCTGGAAAGAAAAAGAATCCAACAATGTGTAAGAAGATCCCAGGTCAAAAACTCACCACTGGACTAAAAAGCATATGAAGAACGTGTGAGGATGGGTGTATAGACTGCCCAGAGGTTTCTTTGTTCAAGGTCCCTGTCTAAGGCCATTCAGCTTGAGTTGGCCCTGCTGCTGTAGCTTTCAATTGTATTATTTATTTTTATGAAATCTGATGCCTGAGACTTAGGTTCCTGACTGCAGGAAACTCAGGATTGAGTCCAAAAAGGAGGAAGTGCACCTGAGAGTGTGTGTGGCAAGTTGAAAGAGGGACCCATCAGCTCAGTGGAGTCACGTGCTGCAAAGAGACCTTGGTCCAAGCAGTAAAAGATTCAGGTGGTGGGTGTGCAACTCCTTGAAAGGTGTGTGAATGCTTGGGTAGTGGCTTCTCCTTTAATGCCTTACCTCAAGTAACTTGGTAAGAAAAAAAGTATAATTTTTGGTTGTCCACAGACACATCTGCTGACAGATTTTTCAATAGCTCCTCAGTATGTTTGCTAGGCAGAAAGGAGGGAATAAACACTCTCTCTTCTGGTATCTTCAGTTTCTCAGCTGGTGGGACCAAACTTTTCACTCTCTTTGTCTGTGTGGTCTGGAGCAAGGAGCAAGTAGGTTAGGTGAGGTGTCACCTATGCTTTCTCCATGTTTACTTTGTGGGGTGATACTGACTAAGGTAATGAGGATCAGAGGCCTGTGCTGTGATGTCACTGTAACATTCAAAAGAATGAACAAATGGCACATCTGAGCTGATAGTAGAATTTCTTACCCTGCCAACTGCAGGGTAAGGTATGTAAGGTAACTGCAAGAAAGGTAGTGAGTGTAGGCCTGAACGAAATGGGTGCACTCTGCTCATAATCTGATCCAAGTAATTAGGTAAGATGCCTAAATGTGGCACTAATTGAAAATCTTAGAGGCACGATTATTTTCCTCTAAGTCTAGCTTTGTTTGTTGTTTTTCTCTCCATAATCGCTTCTTTTCCTGCATGACAAGGCCTATCAAATTGATTACTCTCTGACAGTGGAGAGACAGCTTGCCAGTCGGGCAGCCACAAGCGGTTAGCTGGCCCTTTTGTCACTCCTGGCATCTGACTCGAAGCTGCTGATGCACTAGGTTTTGATGAGATTTAAGGAAGGTGCAGAGTCCAAGCCTGACAAGTTCAATATGCCATCTCTCATGCAAAAGAGACAGAACAGGGGCCCTTTGCTAAAGCACTGTTACAAGGGAGTACTTTGTTTGCCAGCTGTGAAACTGCTTCTCAGTGGAAGGGAAGTGGGTGCCAGGTTATTACTTACCATAGCTATTTTCCCTTCTGTTCACAAATCAGAAGTAAATGTTTGGAAGAAACAACAGCCTGGTTTTGTTTTTTTTCACTTTGGTTTGGTTTGTTTGGTTTGGTTTGCTTTAGAAGCCTAGTCTAATGACTAAGACAGCAAGACTTGGCTTTTCTCTTCAAATTGTTTTTAAATAAAAACAAAAATCAAGGGTCAAGTATCCATGTGTCTTAATGTTTGTCAAGATATGTAATTATCCATGTACTCCATCTGCATGTACTTTGATTGTTGATTATTCCACACTTTTCAAAGTGTTTTCTCACTGGAGTGACAACCCCAAAGATTCAGTTAATAACGGTGATATAAATCAGTCGTCAACATTGGTTTTCAGACTCCCTGTCTGCTCTTTCCCTGGCTGATGAACCCTTTTTTACTTCCGAGAAATCCGGCTCCTTTCATTTATTAATATGAAATGAACATATTATTTTGAATAAACAGGGTAAATGGCATCCTGAGAAGACCATTTGTTTTCTTGTTTCAGAAAGTTATTTTCTTAGTATCTTATAGAGTGCTAGAATTCACAATTAAACTATGTCATTCGTGAAGAGCTATGTGAAAGAGAAAAGTGAGTGTATTGTGTAAAGTTAATTTCCTTTTATAATTAATAAATATAAAACAAAACAAAATTTAATAACTTAAATCTAAGTTACTAGCATGTATAAAAGTTAAACTCCATTGATGTTATGGCTGTTCTTTTGTCAGTCTCATCAGCCTATTAGATAGCTCTCTTGCCCCACATACCTGCCTACAGCACTGTAATCCCACCTTACAAAATCCAATGGCTAGAGAACACACTTAGAAGATGCAACTTCAAATTGAATAAAACCTCACTCTAATACAACAACCAGAAATGGATTTAATTAATTCTGAATTTTAGGCACAATATTTAAGAGATGGTTTCAATACCAATGGCCTGCAAGAGTTCAAACTTGGAACAGTAGTGACAGAATATGGGATAGGAGGGTCACAGGTGGGCTTCTGTCTTTAGTCCAGGAAACCTAGAGATAAAGTAATCTTGCTGGGAGAACAAACACAATTCCTTCCATCTGGTTTGGTCATATTTGACTCTATTTTCTGGTGGCAACAGACAAGCTTAGTTCAGTCATTTTAATAATAAAAAAGTTGATACAAAAATACTCAAAGGCATGGTCCCAGTGACTATGTAGAAAACTTCTCATTGACTCTGTTTAAAGCACTGTTTTTCTATAAGTTTGAATGGGTACCTACTGTCTCATGAAGGAGGCAGTAATCTTGAGAATGTGCCCATTTCTGACATTAGTGATCTTCCTATACCATGTTTTGTTGGTGTAAGAGAATTAGGAGCCAAACTGTTATATAGAAACTTTTGTTCTAATTTAAGGTCCTTTTTGTTATCAAATGCATCTAGAGCCTTTTGTTTCTTGAAGCCTTCCCGTTTTTCTGTGCTTATAAGCATGTTCCATCTCAATAGTAGCTGCAATTAAGTGGTAACAAAAATTACTTAAATAGGATAGTTAGTGCAGGGGAGGGTTAGCCAATTGTGATAAAAAGACATATAGAAATAAAGAAAAAGCAAACTAATTTACCTGTTTGCTATAAATCAATGGCATTTCCAAATGAAGGAAGCACAGTTTGAGTTTTTTATTTATTTTTACATAATATATTTCCTTCTTACTCATACAATGCATCTTTATATGCATATATATATTGCTTAATCCATGAGTGTTTGTAAGGATCTGTTAATATTTTCATAGATGTTTCATAGATATTAACACATGGCAGTACTTGACTATGTCTTTGAATTGATTTTATGACCAGTGTTTACTAAATATTTATTTTAGAGAGCATTTCCTTTAAGGCACAGGGATATTCTCTGTACCAGCTGGATCCCTTAGACCTCTGTGAGCACACTAAGCCAAAAATCTTAAAGTTTAGCATCCCCCAGTGATCAACATTTTGTCTGGCTTTGCAACTAGTCTGAAAAATAAATAAATAAGAATTAAAAAAATTTATTTATTTATTTTCCCTTCCTAATTAGAGACTGTGAGACAACTAAACGCAACTCTCCCTGAAGTCTGTGCAAGATGATAATGTGGATTCTTCAGCTCAGTCAACACTTTCCAGGCAGTTTGTAGTAAAGGATTGGGCACCTGGGGAGTGTGTCTTGTAAGCTTTTCTGCTGCATATTTTTCCTTCAGGCTATGCTGGGCAATTGTTGCTAAATTCAATTTGTTGTTACCCTTTAGGTTTGCGCTACTTTTAAGTACAGTTGGATTCTATGTATCTCTTTCAGTTACTAGATATTTACAGGCTATCTCTAAATCGAATTTTGGATGACATACATTTTGGTTCCTGTTTGAGAACATAACCCTGTTTCTCTGTTTCATCCTCAGGTTTTAATGTACTGATCATGCACTGAACTTCTGTGGCATCTGTAAGTGTTTGCTGAATGATTTGAAAAAGCAAATAAGGTAAGTATTATTCATGCTAAATTTGATGAGATTATCACGGTTCACAAATATTTTCTTGAATAGCTGTTGTCTAAATATTTTTGATAAATTAATAATATGTCATCCTAAATAGAGGCTTTCTAGAATTTATTTCTTTTATTCTTGAAAAATGCATGTACTATTTTATTTCTCATAAACCAGCAGTTGTCCTAATAGTATCATGTGTTTTGAGAAAGTGTCTGAGAATTACATAAATCAGCACTTTAAACTTCCTTGTGATCTCCTTTTCAAAAAACCATGCACAGCAGTCAGAATAATTCTGTCACTAGGAGGTATCAAAAAAAGACCATAAAATTGTTGACAGAGGCTTGAAATTATATGTATTGCATCACCATTCAGAATATATTGAGAGTAGAAACATCTGGGTCAGTAATACGTAATGAGCAAGCTGAAGAGGTAGGATGGAGGCTGCTGTGTCTTGAACTGTGAAGACTGAGTTCGGACAGAGAAAGGGAAATGGAGAAAAACTGGTATTCTGGTAAGATGGAGGAAATAATTTAAAGCTTTATTAATATATTAAGTAGCAAGGATGGAGAGTCAAAGCCGGACATATGTCATGGTTCTGTCAGCATTGGATTTTCTTCAAAAACTGGCATAAGGAAAATAGAAAATAATGTCTTTGTGCCATCTGAGAAGGAGAAAAGGGTGATTCCAAGTGGTCTTTCAGGTTGTGGACTTAGACATTCCCATTATGCTTCAGATAAAGTCTAAAATTACAACCTTAAAAATGTTGTAAGATAGTTATTTGGGATGACTCTGGAGACTCACTGTGCTTTTGTGGAGGACTCGCTGTACTTCATGGTGGACGCAAGTAATATAGAATGAACTGCATATCCTTACCAGTAAGAATAAGTCATTAACTGCAAGTCATCAGCAGGCATCAGGAATTGTGACCTGTTCTTTAGCAGTTGTTTATTAAACCATTTTTCTGGAAGTAAATCATAGGACTTTAGGGGGTTTTGGATTAATTTCTAGAATATGCATTATAAAGCAGCCTAGAACACCAGATGGTCTTTTAAAGACTGACCTCAATAACAGGGAGGAATTTTAATACAGTAAGAGTACATTCGACTTTTAATCTTATTTTACCGTTGAAATACTAAAGTAGGAATAAGGTAGGAAACTGGGATGTGGAGACAGCCCTCCTAGATCCCCAGGTAGGAAGCAGAAACTTCTGTCTCAGAAGCAAGAGTGTTTCCTTTGAAAGGCAGACATTTCCTGCTAACCTCAGCAGTAGCCCAGCCTTGAACTTGAGTTCTCTGAGCTAGACAAGCACACATGCTCCTTCTCTCTGCTGTTGGCATTACAGGGTGGAGTTATACCACCTTGTGTGATTTTGGCCCATGGCCAGTATTCTTTTCTGTCATGTACATAGAAACATTAAAAAATAGGCCTGGAAAAGAACAGCACATCATCTTTTCCCTTCTCCTTTCTCTGCAGCCAGACCAAGTTTAAGTGATTTTTTTCTGGTGCTTGTCTAACCTGTTCTCAAACACTTCCAGTTATTTCCACAGCCTCTGGGACAATTTGTTCTAGTGCATTACTATCTTTATTGTTAAAAAGGTTTTCTTGACGTCTAAACTGAATCTTTCTTGCTGCCATTTAAGTACACTATTTCTTTTTCTGTACATGATAAAGAGCAAATTGTTCACTTCCTCTTAGCAGTAGTCTTTAATGCTTTTAAAAGCTATTGTCACTCAGCTCTACAGCCTTATCTCCCCAAGATTTTAAACAGCCCTTTTTCAACCTTTTTTGTGTTCTTGATGTTTTCTAAACCTCTGATCCTTCTGCTCTGGATTATGTCCAACTGATAAACATCTTTCCTGAATTAAGACATCCAAAATTGGACAAGCAACTAAGATACAGCTAGGGCACTAATTTTACATACTGCTTTATCCACTTACATGTCCTTTCCAAAAATGTTAGTTTGACACATATCCATGTTGTAATCCATTTTACCTGAAGAACTTTTCTGTGACACTGCTACCAAATCAGACATTTCATAGCTTGTATTTATGCTACTGATAGATCACATATAAGCAGAAAAGTTTACATTAATCTTTCCTGAATTAAATCTTATATTTCTTCAGGCCATTTCTCCAGTTTATCAAGATCCATTTCAGTTCTACTCCAGTAACCCATAGTCTAGTTTGTTTTGTTTTGTTTTGCTACAACAAACAATACTAGAGTCAATGAATCTTGTAGAAGTTCAGTCTATACATTCTTCCCTTTGACAGTGGGTTCAGTTATAGGTTTCATAGCCATCATAGTCATCTAGAACACATGTCCCTAGGTTGCTTATGAGAATCTCCTAAGAAACAATATAGAATTAACATCTAGATAATCGTTATCTGCTGCTTCTTCTCTACTCATGAGTCCTATTGTTGCCCCAAAACTTGTGGGATTATTTACTTGGTGTGTAAACCAGGCTGATAGCCCCATGAGAGTCCTATCTTTTGTCTACACTAATCAACGTTTCTGATTCTACTTATTTGTTTACTTGTATTTTATGGCTTAAACATAGTATCTTAGTTGCTGGTTATCTGAGATAAGAGCTCTGCCTTCTTGGAAATGTCAATGCTTATCTACATAAAAAATAGCTTCTGAACAAGTCCATAATATGCTCTTGCACCTATTGAACGGATACATATTTTTGACAACCACAGAAAATCATGTAATAAAAGCAACATTCCCAGTTCTTGTTCTTACTGTATCAATCATAAAATTCTTCAGCTAGATGATAAAATTTTAATAGTATAGCTCAAATCATTGTTATTAGCAGTATATATAAATGTATATATGCGTACATATTTATAGATATACAGTAAAAATTTGTAAGCACCATAAATGCAGTATTACAATAAATTGTTATAAGTACTATTTTCCTGACAAAAATGTCAGCACCTTCTTGGAAGGGAATATGTATTTCTACTCTCCAGTAAATATTAAATACAGTCCTTGTTGAGAGGCATATATTCCACAACTATGAATATCGCTACAATATCACTCCTAATCTGAATCAGGTAATATTTAGGAAGGCACTCTGGATCTGTTATAAAACCTATAATGCAGTCAGAATATCAAACATTTTAATATGAATGGAATTGGGAATCTATCATTGAATAGACTCAGATGCTTCATTGGCAAAGCTCTGTCTGTTGGACTCTGAGGATAAATTGATTACATTTTAAATAATCTATATTATAGATGACAAGAATTTAGATATGGTAACCCATTTCCAGGAAGTGCTCTGGATAATGTTATCGCTAATGAAACATAAGTTTCTCATTTTGAAGTTGTGAATCTAGATCTTAATGGAAAGCTTTACTTATGTGCTAAATGCATTACCAGAAATAACATATACTGTTAGATGTTCAGATAAATATTGCTGTCTTGCTCTTAGCGTATTGCATATTAGCATTTAAAGGCTGCATGACCAGAATTTTAACAACTTCAACTAAAATAAGGCACCTAATAAATACAATTTTAGAAAGCTCTCCAAAGTTATCTTCTAGCAGCATTCTTAAAAAGAGGTAATATTTTATACCAGATGTGGTCATCTCCAGTAGCTCTCTATATTCTTCCTGTTAATTCATGTAAATTAAAATGTATTACTAAATACTTTAATATACAGTGAGCCTTGACAAGACATGACTCTAATTTGCACCTCTTTCCACCTGTGGGTAAGAAGGTAAAGAATAAGTTAACAAAGTAAGTAGCCATAAAGACTACATTTTTAGCTGAACAACAAATATTCTGAAGAAGGTGTGCCAACAGAGATTTACTTTCAACTGCATAGTTTAAAGAAATAGGGAGGAAACACTTAAAGATTACCAACCCAGCTTGCATTTGCACTTTGACTGAAACTCACAAAGACCTGGGGTAGTTTTGAGAAATTTCTTGAGAGCAGAGCTGGTTTCAGGACAGGAGCAGCTGATTCCAGTTTTCCACAGGTGGCAGATAGAGAGCCAGCCACAAGTGTGTGATACTAAGAGACCGAGGGTTTGTGTCCATTCAGGCTGGAGAAACTGGCCATATGTCCAATATATAATACATAGGCCCAATATATGGCATAAAACCACAAGTAAGTTACTGGAGGATCAGGATCATATAACATTCCCATAAAGTAGGTGCCACTTACCTAGAGGAGAATTAGAAGCAAACCCAGGGTATGAATGACTGCAGGTGGCAGAGAAAGTCTGGGTTAAATCAAGTTTGAGTCCAGCTCCCCAAATCACTACCTTCACAAGAGTCACCCTGCAAGTCTTTGTAAACCAAAGGTTGAGCCACAAACTTTTGCCATTCAATCTAAAACATTCATGGTAAAGCTACCAACTTAAAGCAAGGGAAAAATATGTGAGAAAGGAGGTTTCATGTGTCCATATTACAGAGAACTGATAAACTTAAAGAAAATCCTTTCAAGAAAAGAAGAAAGAGAGTTCAGTGTTTGAGACACATTCAGCTAAAGGAAAGGTGAAAACAGGCCATTTATTTTCAGAATTTCAAAAATTATTTGGCATTCATGAGGCAACCCAGTTGTAAAGGAAGTATGACTGTAATTGCATTTCAGTCTGGTCCTACTGTAAGCTAAAAAAAAGAGCTGATTTTTAAATAAGATGTCAGAGGTTTTTGATTAAGCCAGCCGTTGTAGAATAGTAAAAGGTCAAGACAGTTCTTCAATTCCATTTGGTTCTAATTCTCAGCACCTAAATTTCACATAAAAGAGATCTATTCTCCTTCCTATTACCTATGGTTACATAGCACTTGCCACAAAAATTACCCCATACCACTCCATCACCATAAGGTGAGATTTGCTGCACCCTGAGGCAGTGCAAAGGCACAGCCAGGGCTACTTGCTGGGACTCTGCAGGATGGGTGAAGGATGGATGAGCTGTGCAGGGTCCCCCAGGAACCCAAGCTCATTCCAAACTGCAGCATCCTCTCCCATACTCCGATGGAACCCTTATCTGCAGCTTTTACATTTAGATTTTAAAGTATGCCTTATTCTCCAGTAAGCAGACGGGACAGAAGAGGATACCTGGCAGGTGCTTTTGTTCCTCATCTCTCTTTACTAATGATGGCTACTTTTGGTCATTTCTATGTTGTTTTCCTTTAAAAATTTCCCACAAAGCATACAAATGCCCAGTCTTGTATTCCTCTTGGCACAAGCATGTCTAATTTATTTGCTCAAAGTATGCAAACAAGATGCTCTTTTTAAGGCAAGGATAGAAAGGAAAAGATTACGTAAAAAAAGGAACTTCAGTACCAAAGACAAATGCAGCTAATTCCTGACCATCTCTAATTTGTTACAAAAAAAAAAAAAAGAAAAAAAAAAAGTTTCTTGCAGTTTGACAGGACTGGGACAGACGTAAAAGGAGACACTTCAAAGGTAAATTAAGGGAAGGGCTTACACTATGATAATATGTCAGGGAGATTTTTAATGGCAGAAGGAAACAAGGTATCAAGTTTAGCATGAGGCAAGAAATTGGTGTCACTTGTAGAAAACATCTTGGATTGTATCTTTACTAGTAAAGCCTGGCTGACAGCATCTTCGCTGAACAAGATATGCTAGCTTTAAGGAAATGACAGTGTGTAGCACCAACAGACAATCTTCGCAGATCAATTAATTGAAATGCTAGTGAAAGACTTTGACGGAGAGAAATGTCTGAGGACCTAGTGATTTGATCAGTTAATACTCTCCATTTATTTGCTAGCTGCAGGAACAGAATAAAATAACAAGCTAATGGAGGTAGATAGAAACCTAGGAAATATCTTCTTTGTGATCCAGGCTGGACACAATTCCTTTACAGGTTAGAAGGGGAAGAAGAAGGGTGTCTGTGAAACAGTTGCATTTTGAATGCTACATCTATGTTCTATACAGCATGCCATATTTTTTAGTTGGCACTTTGATCTTCGGAATGAATAGAAGAAATCCAGTCAGTAGATTGCATGCAGCATGCAAAACCAATTGGACGTTGAAGTAAAGGGCATCAGGCAGCCAAAGAAGATGCTTGTGCAAGACTTGTGCATGCTAAAATGGAAGTGCTGAGGGAAAGAGTGAGTTTGTCATAAAAAACCTTCAATGTACCTGATAGAAAAAGTTATCACTGGGAACCTTTGTAATTTCTTATCCATTAGTCAGTTTGAAGTCCTTTAGCCTGTTTTACTGAGCAATCTTGCATTTAAAGTAGATGACTCCTCAGGCGACGTCCCTGAGCATCAACTACATCAAGAAAAGAACCGTAAGGCCAGAAGGAGCTTCTAACTAATCAAGCCTTATCAAGATTACTCTAGCTGGTTGAGGCCTGAGGTCTTTCCTACAATAACTGGTCCTTCCCACTGAGTTATAGAAATTACATGAACTGCCACCCTACATCTTATTTGGAACGATGTCTCTATATAGGACAGAGAGTGTAGGACTGAATTTGATGTTAATGTGTCAACTGCCAACCCTCCTTTCTGAACATGGTCTTCTGTCCTAGTTCTAGGCTTCAGACCAAGGCCCTGAAGAGAGCACATCCCTTGATCCTTCACATAGATACATTTTATATAACACTGTCAAAACATATAAAACTTCACGTAAAAAGTAACTTCTCTTTTCCAGTCTGAACCTCTCTTTTGATCATTAGTAATTTTCCATTTGTTAGCTTGAATCTGTTCCTGATTAGTCTATACAGCTTAGATTTGTGTTGTTGCTCTGTTCTACCTCTAGTAACTTCAAAGTAAAAACTTCAGTTGTTTCCAAGATAAGAGATGGAAAGCCAAGACAGTGAGCCTATCTGAAGATTGATTCACTTGTGTCTGTGTTATATCTAGGTTTATCTTCTACTTCTTCTCAGATTTATGCTCACACATGAGCAAATCTCTTTTTTCAAATTCTCTTATTTCTGAAAATGAAGGATGAAGAATGGATTGACATTTTGCTAGTCCCTTTAATATTTGTTTATATCACAAATGCTGCTCTCTAAAATTGTCACTGAGGCAGAGCATTGAGACAAGCTAAGACAAATCATTTAGAGATAGAAATTATCAACAAATTCTTTCAATAAACAGGCAATTAGATTTTTCTTAGGGAAAAAAAAATACCTGAACCAAGATAACTTAAACAAACCACAGATTTAAATGGATAGACAAGTGATATTTTATGTTTGGTGCAATGTATAGTAAGTAATGTGTCATTTTGGCTCAGTCAGTGAACTAGAAAATTTGAAATGAGCTGGAAAATGTAAGAGATGATGCTACATAAATCAGCTGTGAAAGAAAAACCTTACAGATTTTGCTATTAATCAAGATCACACAACACTTGAATCTGAAATATGATATGGATTTTTTTATTGAAATCTCCATATTAATTAACCTTCAGCTATTGTTGCTCATTTAGTACATCTTGAAAAACAGGACAATGTTCTTTTCATTTGATTCAGTCCTCAATAATATTTCCACAGTGAGCAATATGTACAAATTATGCATTTATTGTCCCCTCCTAATTCATACCTTCACTTAGAGAGTGACATGCAAGCTCATGTCATTGTAGAACATTCTGCACAAGATACTATGTTTTCAGGCTCTTATACAGAAGTATAGTAATTATATGCAGCTGTGTTTTTATAAAAATGTCTGATAATTTTGTGACAAGCCTTTGGCATTTCCTGGTAATGCAGCTCCTGTAAGGTCACCAAAATAATTTCAGATCTTTAGAAATAGGAAGGTCATAGCATGTTGTTGAGAAACAGTATTAAAACCTATGTGTGCCCAAAAGTCATGATTTAGAGATCTTTGTGAAAGGATTATAAACAGTGCTCTTAGCTTATAGGATGAAACTGTATCAGTGTTTCCTATTCAGTGGACGTATATTTAGTAGCATATATGGGGAAAATAGCAGCAATAGGAATAGCTGTTGAGAGATTGGGTAGAATGATTTATGATATTCTGATGATACAGCTTCTCTGGCAGTCATATGGCACCAAGAAGGTACTAGAGTGCAATTGTACCTCAGTGACTGAGAAATGGGTAAGATTGGGTTGTAGCTGGATTTGTCACAGAATATATTGTTGTGATGCTGGAATATGAAAGCGGGAAGCAAATGGAGGAGACAGCAGAGATTTTACAAACCCTTCTTCAATTTGTCACTAAGGCTGGATATACAAGCTTTTGATTTTAGCAGTCAGATAGGAGCACTTACTGTCCAAGACATTTTTCTACCTCTCTGCCTGATCTTGAGAGTGTTGTGATAAAAGAATCACTGTTCTTTTATCCCTTTAGGATTACACTACTGAAATGTAGCATACATGAAGCTTTAATTTAAATCCAGGCAGAACCTAGCATTGATTTTCTTGCTGAGTTTCCACATTTTTAAAGATTTTTAAAGGAACATTTAAAAACAAAAAACAAAAACAAAAACAAGCAAACAATACTTTTTAAAGGTCTGGGCTTCATTATGAATAGGTATGTCTGTTCCTGGTATAGTTAGAATCCGAAATGCATGGCATGTATATAGAATGCCATGACCAAATTCTTTAAAATCTGCAATGGCTGATTACTAATCCTTACTCCTAAATGTACCAGATATATTTGTTGAAGATTGTGTCTATCTCCATCCTGAGGTGTATCGTGCCTTCCTCTAGTGCTCATTCCCAGGCTTTATTTAAATAAATACCCAAACAGTGTGTGAGACAATCAGTGGAGGTGGATGGGGGATGGAAAAGGGAACAAAAAAAAGGAGTACACATGTGGAGGGGGTCTCACTCCATACACACCTGGGACATGATCAATCCCCACAGCCAGATCTAGGAACTTGGAAGTACTTAGCTGAATTTCTTCCTGCTCATTTGTTACACTTGAAAATCTGCTATACAAACACTCTATAGAGAGCTTGCCTTTTGTTTTAGTTCTTATGGTTTGTAGTTGAGAAGTAACTAACACTTGTGAGCTGGTTGGGGTTATTGACCAATGTATAGCTAACTACACTACCACTTGTTTGAAGCACTTCTATTCCAAACATGGAATGAGTCTAGGTATCTAACAAAACCAGTTATTCCTAAAGGCAAACCAATGAGTAGATAAAAGCAGAAAGATGCTTGAATTAAGAGTCATTTGATATGCTTTCTAGCCTACAAGGAGTCGTTTTCATTGCAAACCACTCTGTAAAATCAGAATCGCCCTTACTGTTTTGCCTTTAGCTTTCTGCAGTGGCAGAATAAGGCACAGATGTTACATCAATGGATATTTGTCTTGACCCCAATACTATCCTATATCCTGAAGGAAGGAGACATTAAATATATTACATGATGAATCAAAACTGTCTCCAATAGTCAGTTCCTGTGTAAATACTTAGACTATTGTTTGATACTATTAGTGCTCATGAAATTTATTGATGGCAGGGAAATTCTGCCTTGAAGAACTCTCCTAGACATTAGAGGTCTAATTCATTCATCCTTTCAATTCAAAGAATCATTTTTGTCTCAGTTACCAAGTTTATCTGAATTAGGATTTTACCTTGCCTTATTAACTGGAGCAAAAACTACTTCCTGATGTCATCAATGCAAAAACTGCCTATCTATGGTTACTTTTCCTTTGTATGTGTTCTGTTCTTTCCAGAGCTACTTTATATGTCCTTGTGCCAGGTCTTTCATAGCATCCATCCTTTATGTTTGCACCTGTGTGAGACTCCATCACACACCTGACACACCACTTTTTTAAGGGCCAAAAATCACACAATCATACTGCAGCTGGAAAGGTTTTGACAGAAGAGTGTCAGATGGCCTTTGAAGGAGCTTGCAGGATGGCTGTGGTGGAGGAAAACACAAAATACAGCTCTTCTAACTGACAATCATATTTGTCCAAGTATCCAATCTATCTCATGTTAGCACAGAGATGGCACACACAAAATAAATATGTGACCACCACAGAGTGACAAAGACTTGGGTGACATATTTGCATGCAGTGAGATATGCAAATATGCATATTTGCATAAGCAAAACATGCAAACATTTGTTTACATTTTTTCTTTGCTGTTATAAAAATTTAATTTTGTTAATGAGCTCTCACGTTTCCTGCTATTCTTTATCTCTGCTGGAATGTCAAATATGTTTAGGAAATATTAGCAAATTAAACATCCTCTTTCTTGATTTCTAACTTTTCTAATTAGCTATAACATACAATATTCACATATGCGAATAAATACTCTGTGGAAGATTGTATTTTCAATCATGTTTGACTGTTATACATACGCTTGCTGTAAGTCACTCTGAAAGTAATGTCTTGTGTCTCTTAGTGAAGGCATACTCATACTAGTTTTTCCCTGTAAATGACAGCCATTTCATCAAATAATATTAACAAAAAAAATTATACCTTGATACTGATTTCCTTCTTTGTTACATGCCTTGAGGCATGAGAAGTAATGAACAATTTATTATTGAGGAGCATTACAGCAAAGCTGCATTAAAGTATCTGGGAAGAACATGGCTTACTGAGTGTACAATGCAATTGCAATCAAGTTAATTTGCTTGGCTTCAGCACAGGACAGAAGGAATGCTTTGACCCAGGTTCCTGATTCCCTTGCTAGAAATGAAACTCTGTTCTGTACACTTTTGTAAGCATCGACAGTGTGAGAAATTGGGCCAGCAATAAAGTACAGCATATTATTACCATTTGAAAAATCTTCTGAGAGGTAATAATGAAAAAGTATGCACTGGATATGCACATACTTTCTGACAGATAATTATCATCACTGTCTAATTTAGTAGGTATTCACCTTTTCTTTCCCGCATGCAATTTTTTCCCATTGATGCATAATTTGCTTTTTATTGTAAAGCTCCAGCAGAAATAATAGCTTTAAAGTAAAACCTCTTTTCTGTTGTTTTTAATCTCACTCTAAGGAACAGTCTACATAGAAGCTTCGCTGACTTTGCGGGAGATCAAGAAGCAATGAAAACATATTTGCCAAGAAGAACTCATGGCTTAAAAATTCGGTGTGATATATGCAACCTTTAAAACCAGAGGCTGGATAAGTACTTTTAGCTGATGGGCAAATAAAAGGGAATTTCAGAATTTTAGCAACAGTTCTAAGGAAGATGAGCTGTTTAAGTAAAGTCATTACATACTCAATAGGGAAACACAAAGGAATTGGGATGCCAATGTTTTTGTGCACTTATAAACGCTGAAGAGAGAAAAAGAAATTCTCAATTGTTTTCCCTTCTCCAATACAAAAATGTATAGGAAAATTTGCTTTAATGGGAAGTCCTGACTTAGGGCATATTTTGATTAGGCATATATATATGAAATATATTTACATATTTTAATGATATAATGAATACCCACTGTATGTAGAGAACTTACATATTTTTCATGCAGAGCTTTTCTTTCTTGCTTGCGCATTTGCATAACACTTCTAGCCAGGCTTTTTTTTCCCCATTAAAGGCACAGATGAGATAGAGACACAATCAGCAGGATCTTCATCATACACTGCTGAAATCGTCAAGTTTTTTGTACTGTAGAAAGGATTGGGTTCTATGTTGACAGAAACCCACTGCAAGCAAACAATGTCCCCCTTAATGGCAAGAAATCCTATAATAACAGGTGGAGCCCCATGGGGCAAGAGCGCGTTTTCAGTGTTTGTACTTAGATCTTGAACCTTACCTTCTACATGTTAGACTGGGCTAGAAAAAAAGGGAATAGACTTCAACTGTGTTTCTCACTTGAACCAAGATAGAAGCTCAAGTATTTGGAGAAACATAGAGTATTACAGGAGAATCACAACAGAAAACTTTTAAATCTTAACTCAAAAACTACACTACTGCAGCCTTTCAAAATACGTTTGGTTGGATGGATGAAATGGGACATGAACCTAATACCAACTTGTATCTAATAGCAGCAGCTTTGTATTATGTGGTTGTTTCAGGTAATAGAAGAATGAACCTGACAGCCTGAGATTGCTCTTGATTTAGCACAAGTTTTTAAGTAATAAGGTCATTTATTTCCTGATTATTCTGCCAGTTCTTTTTACTGAAGCCAGCAGCTGCAGAAAACGGCATTCCAAACTTTTTCCATCACCCCGTCCTAAGCACTGACTCAGCTGGCAAAGACCTTCTCCTGTCAGAAGTTCATAAATCGCATGTGAATTAGGTTATTTGAAATCCCTTCCTATATAAATTCTTAATTTCTGATTCTTCTTTGATGTGCAATGTTTAGAAGAGTTTTTTTCCTTATATGGGGTTTTCTTTGATTTAAACTCTTTTATGTCCTCACTTTTTTGCTGAATACTTACATTATAAATCAGAAACCAGAGAGCAGAATTTTCCTTTGTTCTAAACTTGCTTGATAATGGCATAAAAACAAAACCTAACCAATAACCAAGTGAAATACAGATGTTAGGTTCTAAACAGTTATTTGATTTATTCTTTTTTTTTATTGTTTTTAAATATTTTGTATGATATACTGCAAAATTAAACAGTTTCCAGGAAAAATACTGAAATAAATAATCTTTTTTTTTCTTCATGTAGACAAGTGAAAAGCAGATCTCAGTCTTCTGATTCTGTTAGGATACAGAAAAACAGAAAAAATGGAGAAAAGATAGAGAAAGCAACAATGATGATGAGGGATGAGCAGCAATTACGTACAATGAATGATTAAAAGATTTACTTTGGGTAAGTAAATATTGGAGTTTTTAAATTTTGGGTTATTATATATATATATAGGGAAGACAATTGATAATTATCTACAGATCATTATATTTACCACTTGATTATTCCATATTCACCTTTGTGATAAGAGCAAAATTAATGAAACATGCAGTTCAGGAAAACTGTTTGAAATGCTGACATCATTTGGGGAAAGGAAAATGCGTAATAATGCAGGCAACAATCTATAATTTTATTTGTAATTAATTAGGACACGAAGAAAATATTAGAGGACAAAGCCATTAGGAATCTGGGGCTATTCTAGGAAACCAGCCAGGGAGAAGGCAAAGACCTGAGCCCTCAGCACAGGAACTTCACGTGTCCTCCTCAGCACATTTTCCTCTGCCTGAGGTTCAACCTGAACCAGGTGGGCACAGTTTGGGAGGAACAGTGCAGGCTAGAGACTGCTGTCAGTAAATGGTATCAATGAGGTGTGCTGTTATTATGACTAGTGGGTGCTTCAAAGGGGGTTTTCTTATGTCCATGTGTTTTCTTGCAACACACCTATATACCAGTGAGGGCATTGCCGCGGCCAGGAGCAGTCGAGCCCGACGCCATCAATCAGGAAGCCATCAATCCGCCATTCCAGCCAGCACCCGAATCCGGAAGCCCTCAATCCGGAAGCCCCAGGGAGCACCGAATCAGGAAACACCCCCCCCAGGAAGCACACATATCGTTCTACAGTTACAGGTCCTCATTCGCTAAGCACTACATTTCGGATAGGGAGAGGGGTATTGTCCACGAGCTTTCCACACACTTTCCACAGGCTTAAAGTTGCCCCATGATTGGCTACAACATTTGTGTCATTTGCTGTTTCCCACACTTTGTTTCGCCTTCACTATACTTCGTTTCGCTTACTTCCACTTATTTGCATATGTGCCCTTTCAGTAACTCCCTCTTAAAGGGCCTGCTCTCAACAGGGCATAGACTAGCTTTTCCTTGAATTATAGACTGTATTGCTTTCCCACAGATACTGATGGCAGGAAGGGCAGTACACAATTTTGAGAGCAAACAAAGGAAAAAAAAAAAGTTGTGAAAGCTCCTCTCCAGGATATCATACATTGCTGTCAGACTAGACAGCAAATGTGTCAAATGATACATCCGCACAGAGTTGCATTTGTTTTTCTTAAGCCTTTCTAGAGGCCACCAAGCACTTAATTCATTTTGAGGTCTTTGGTGAAAGGTTTCACAGACTGTCAAAAGATGATAATGTCAGTTTTTCAGCCAAAATGTTCCCAGCCTAAACATTAGACTCAGACATCAGTTTGTGGAGACCACCTGATCATCTCAGATTGGTGAACATGAGGAAGGAGTTAGGGAGAAAATATGTTTCTCCAGTGATAAGCAGAGATTTATTTTTTTCCTTTCCCACAGGTTCATGTACAGCCATACAACATAATCAAGAACTTGATGATTCTCCAAGAATCTAATAAATCACAATACAACTAAATTACATTAAAAACAACTGAATAAAATCCTTTTAACATTACCCATACAATTATCTTGTGTAGTTAAACTGAAAAAAAATATCTTAGAATTTCAGGGAGATTTTATTATTTCTATATTTTTTCCTGAAAAAATACTCTTAATCTGTCACTTTAGATTCATATGACTTTTCAACTGTTTTGCACAATGAACCATATAATTAGCACTAATGTCAATCTTGCAGATGCTTTTCAGAGTTCTTCCATTCAACAAAATGTGGGTAAGGAAACAAGAAACAATCTGTAAGTTTGTAGTAAAAATGGAGGAGCAAGATTTGTAAAGCAAGGACATATCTCTTTACTAGGTTAGCTGGTATTACTGGAAGAATTCCGACATTTGAGAGACATGACAACTTAATGAGGAAAGTGGGGTTCCTTTCCTCTCTTTTATCTTTGTTGCAGGAGACATAATTTTCTCAAGAAATGTTGCACTCTTTAATTGCTTTCATCCTTACAGTTACCATATTACTACTTTACAAATAATAGATGTTCCCTGGTGAAACCTAGAGAAGCTAAGAAATTGGAAAAACAATTAAAAGCTCATGGTTTGCATATATCCTTCTTTTAAGTCTTGACTTATTTTTAAGACATTTAAAAGGAATCTTCTAAACTCATGTTACCTGAACATAATCAGAGGTCTCCTCTTGCACTAGCACACTTGTAATTGTCTTTGCAATTTATCATTATTAATGTTCCCATTCTTGATAACTGTTTCTGTTGGCTTTTGTTATCATGCCCAGGTTTGCACATAATGGCAACACAAAAAGTTCTGATTAAGAAATTCAAAACTGTGTGGTTTACTAAATCCTGAAAGCTCCTGCTGTGTTCTCTGTAATGTCTCATTTAACTTTTTACTTGTTTGACTTTAAAGTAATCCTTGCAGTATACATAGTGGTGGTTTTGTTTTTTCCAAGTTCTCTAAATAATAAAAAACAAACAAAACCAAAACCAAACAAACAGAAAACCAAAACAACAACAGCAAAAATAAAACCATAAACCAAAATAACTCCAAAACCAAAAAAAAACAATGTCTCAATCTCTTTGCAAATACAGGTGAAAATAATATCTTATGCCTGATTATATGCTATTCAAGCCTGTTACTGAGATTTCTCCTTTGGCACATGCATTGGGTGGAAAGCACTTGCTTTCCAAGATGTCATCTACAGAAGACTTGCAGTTTGAGGCAGATGTCACCCATGTCACGGAAGTGTCACATTTTTTTGTATAAGAGGTAGGTGGATAGTGCTTGGCTCTGTTCACTCTTGGCTCCAGCTTCTGATATTGTGAAACTCCATCTCATCCTTTTATCCTTTTATATGGAAATAAGTTTTCTAGTGACTGTAATCCTTCTGCTAAGCAGAATCAACTTGTTCCCCTTCCAATGCAGCAAATGCTGTGAGCTAGATGGTGAGCATCTCTCACTGACCAGTTAAATTACATCCCATAAAACAAGTCACTTGTAAATGAAACTAAGAATTACTTCTGGTCAGTAGAGGCAGGTAATTTCTCTCACACCTACATATACATACAGCCTTCTGTCATGGCTAATTTTGTTGCTATTCTAAGTAGCACAGCAAATTCAAACCCAGGGAGTAGCAACAGTAGGGCCATAAATTAAGAAAATTGCTATTTCTAGAGGTTAGTAGTAAAAGCTTTATAGGATATATAACCAATTGTGCATGAAAATATACCCGCTACATTGCATCTTCTTCTGTTCCTAATAGAGTTGCATTTAAACCTTTAGGCATGAGGGTTAAGATTTTTTGAAAATGTTCTAGAAATAACTGTTGCATGTCAGGGTAATCTTGTCATCCATTCAGTGTGCCCTTTGGGGCACTAGATATGCATTAGTCCTTAGTATCTTATCAGTCAAAACCTCCCTGGCAAAACTGTATTATGGAAAAATAAATCAGTCAAGCAAAACTGTAGGTCCTATCTGCTTTGCATTGTTTTCCTTCTATTCTCATACCTCTGTTTAAATGAATAGTCTTAGAAAAGATAAAACCAGTTTCAGTGAGAAACTGATATGTTTGTATTTCCTTTTCTCTTCCTAAGACTGTTGAATGCTGCCTTCTCTTTTTTGCCTATTTCTGGAATATAACAGGATTATTTTGTGAAATCAAACACTATTTTGATATAATCCTAATTTTGTCCCTGTAGAACATTGTCACTAACACACTGCATTTAATATGTAAAAATATCATAATCTTCATAACTACTGCGATGAAACTCTTCAGGATAACTGCTTAAGAACTCCTTATGAACATCATCTATCAAATCTATAGCTATTCCCTGGGAACAAATAAATTCATATGTTGTATCACAATCACTAGAGATCTTTTGAGAGGAGTTCCGTACCTATTCAAGTACTGTGCATGTGGAGTCTTCTTATTTGAATTAAAAGTAATCTGAAACTCATTATCTTATCTTGGCTTGCTAAAGAAATCCAGGTAGCTACCAAAGACAGAGAAGAGAGTTTGATGTATTAAATAGTTTTTTTTATTTGGCAGTTAAATTGAGGATACTCTTAATATAACAGAGATACAGGTACTTACTTACAGGAAGGGGAAGAGCCCTGATTCCACTTAAGGAGAGAATGGACTCTGTTTCAGGACAGAAGGTTAAATAGATCTAGGCACTGTGGAAGATGTTCGAGATAAATCTGGCAATAAACCTAAACATGCTTCCCTAAGACAGAAGGGAACCCCTGACTAACACCTTGTGAACGTAGAACCCAAAATTACATTTTCCACAGAAGAAGAGTAAATTTTGTGAGTGATACGTGCGTGTCAGGTCAAGCATATAGATAATAAAATCTGTTGAGTCACAAGTAAACCAGGGAATTGAAATAGAAAGTCTTCAAACAGTGTTATATTTGCTGCCCTTGTAGTAAAAGTGGTAGAACAAAACAGTAACTATTGCTGGTGATGGATAAATAAATATTGGTGTTTTGATCACTGATTTCTAAGAATAAAAATTAGTCTTGATGTCCCCAAAAGAATAAATTGTCCCCAAAGAAAAAAAATTTAAGCTTTGTCTTCCCTTGTAAAATATTGTAAGAGTTAGCAGGGTCAATATCATATTATTTAATTTGTTTTAAGAGCATTTGAAACGGAAAACAAAATGCTGCAGGTATACTGTATTCAAAGGGCTTGACCCCATTCTAGTAATGATAAATCAAGAAGAATGACTTTCAGCTTATCAGCTGAATTGGTTTTAAGCAACATGAGATCAGAATCATCCCCACTCTATCTAAAGACTTTTTTCTCACTACATGACACTGGAAGAAATTCAGCAATTACCGCCTCTCAGCACTGTAAGAAAAAGAAAACGGCTAAAATGGAATGACACAGAAGACTTGAAAATATTGTATCCTGAATCAGGTAGAAAGAAAGAAAATTAAGAAACTGATAGAGGAACGGGAAAGATGGACTGCTAGAGAGAAAGAGGAAAAAGAAGTCTCAGTGGAAGCAGTATGAAAGTAAAACTTGAAAGAGAAGGATGAATATCCAGTCTTAGGTGGATATGGTGTAAAATGAATATCAAATTGACCTCAGGTCAGATCTAAGCATCAGAGCAGATGTTTGTTATCCACCCACAGAGTCTTAAAACCTATCAGACAGGGCAACCAGTGCTGACTCTTCCCTTGCTACAACCCAATCTGTGATCAAAGGGTTTGCTAGCTCCAAAAGCATGACAGAGCCTTTAATCTCCACACTCTCACGTCATGCTACCTCTCATCTTTGCACCAAAGGGTGTCATGCCCCGGCAGCCAGCGTCTCACACCTTTGTAATAACACAAATGTCCCTGCCCTAGGTAAAAATAATCATAGTACCAAAAATATTTCCTGTGACAGAATTACCTGGAGTAATGGGTTGGAAGGAAAAATCAGAACCAAGAGAGAGAAGAGTGATCAGGGGAAAAGAGAGTCTAGAAAATGAGACAGAGGGCAGTGGTAGGAGCCCCACATTCTTTGGAGAGTAGAGAAAGAAGTAGGGGAAGCTTTGCTTGATCTCAGTTTTTGAAAATTATTTAATCATCTGCACATGCTTCAGAGACGTGGGGATCCAGTAGTTACTGATTCACTGACTATACATGCAGAACTCAGAAAGTACAAAGATAATTACTGAACTTATGAAATGGAGGCAGAGAGAAAGCTAATGAACCCATAGCTGGAGAAAGATAAATGTGCATAAAGGGTCAGCAAAGAGGCACAGGGTAAAGCTCAAGGAGCCGAGGACCAACCAGTGTTCTTCAATTGTAAAGAAAGATTTTGGCAATGGAGTAATCCTTGAGGAGTCATAGAATAAGAAAAGAAAGATAGATAAATACCTTATGTATTTATACATTATGTTATGTAGAAAGAAAAGAATAGAAGATGATATCAAGCAGACAAGAAAAGAATAAATGGACAATTTCAGAAGCAGCAAAGCTGGTAAAAGAAGGAAATAAAAGTAAGAATGGGGCTCAAATCCACCAGCAGACACAGATACCTGGCTGATTGCCTCAGTTGATCCAGGATCTAGGTGCCTAGAAAGCATCTGGAAGAATTGTGAGGTGCAAAGGTCAGAGCACTGAATTAACCGAGCATCAGCTAAGGGGGAAGGAAGTCGTGTCCATCCAATTACTCCTTCCTGCTATCACAGCTGTTGGCTGGACAGCCTCCAGTGCTGCTTGAGGCTCTGAGCCTGAGGAATCTCAGCCTCACAGATCCTGCTGCCATTTCACCAAATACCACGTGGTTAATATCACGCATGGAGAGGTGCAATCAAAGCCCTGCCTTGCCTAAGTTACAATGCCCAGTCTACATTCATGGCCTACATAAAGACTCATCACAATGGAAAGAGAAAAAAGAAGAGCTTCAAGTTACAACATCTATGTTTGAGGAAGATGATCTTGAGGCCACATTATAGAATATTTTAAAGTAGCAACGAATAATTCCCTATTCTTTTAGTGGCAGTTAATCTGGTTATATTCCAGCTGAGATAGTAACCAAATATCAATCAATATTTTATTCCCAATCTTCTGCAATCTGAACTAAAAAGATCTGTTCTAAACCCCTTCTTATTTTTTTCCTTTTCTGGCTTAGGACAGCAGCTGCACTGTAATATGGAAGCCACTTGCTTATTATTTAATAGATAGTTCCTTGCTCCTTAATGGTGTCTGGTGTCAGAGGAGGCATAAGTAGCAACTATGACGGGACAAAGATATGATCTTCCAGCCTAAAGGGGAATAGGAGAAACTTTACCCACACAGAGAAGCATGATATTCCCCACAGGAAGGAGAAAGGTTTGAGTGAAGTGGATGAAGCTTGTCAAATGTTAACTGACAAACCAAAGAAGTCACATGAGAAGTCACATACCAGCACAGTATAAAAAATGGCATCTTTTACTTTGGGCATTGCTTCCTGTTTGAAGATTTTCCCTTTTTCCAAGCCAGAGCTTTGTCTTTGAAAATGTTTCACTGCCAGCAAAATCCTAATTCTTCACCGAATTCTCAGCAGCGTGGCTTTCTATCTGCAAGTACTATTAGATTTTGCAGGGTCAAACTTAATCCATAAATCAAGGAGCTCCTAGAGGCTGTAAATAATTCTAAAATTTACAAAGTTCCTGCTAAGAAAACATTAGTTCAGAGCTGTTACTGACAGCAACGTGGGGACTCATTTTCTTTCCTAAAAGGATTAGAAGAATATGGACCGAGTCTAGAGCAGGTCTACCAAGATGATCAGAAGGCTGGAGTGTAGCAATAGGATGAGTGGTAATGAGTATAAACTGAAAGAGAATGGGTTTAGATTAGATTTAAAGAATTTCAGAATTTTAAAGAAATATTCGCTGTGAAGGTTGTGGGAAACTGGGACAGGTTACCGAGAGAAATTGTGGATGCCCCTTCCCTGGAACTGTTCAAGATTAGGCTGGATGGGCCTTTGAGCAACCTGCTCTAGTGGGAGATGTCCCTGCCCATGGAAGTGGGGTTGGAACTTGATGATTTTTAAGGTCCCTTCCAACCCAACCCTTTCTCTGATTCTATGATATCTGGCTCAGAAGATTCAGTTTTTATTATGATTGGTAAATAGCTATCTGTTTGTTTGATAGGAAAAAATAATTAAAAAAAAAAGACAAAATATACTCCACCATTATTCTTTCAATATATTTGTTGTTTTTCATAGTTTTATTACTCACAAGCAGAGAATATCTGCATTGTTATGAAAACAATGTATAACAGACAAAATAAAACTATATTAAAGAAGATGGAAAAAATCTATTTAAAAACATAACTGTGGTTGAAACAGGTAATGGGAGGTAAATGAAATCTTAAAAACTTGCCTTTGTTTTGGTTTTGTTTCTTTTTTGTACTGTCTGAGCTTTACAGAGGAAAAAAAAAAAAAGAGTAAACCAAAATGGACAGTGAAGAAAATGAAAAAATTCTTGGCAACACAAATATGCCAGCTATAATGAATTTAGAAAACTTGGACATTCAAATTAAATTTATTTCATGAAGTAGCAGCCTTAAACCCGATGGGCCAAACTTGAAAGCCAAAGTCCAGAGCATGAGTGGTAAGTGCAAGACCAAGAAGCATGCAGCAAATTTCTTTTCTTTTTCAAGATGGAAAAGAATACATTTCCTGCTCCCTCTGACTTGCATAGGTCACAGATTTCAAATACTCTAACTGGTGTTAGTCACTCACCAACCCATGCCTTTGCTTGATATTCTCTAACAAAGATTTCCTTTAAAAAGCAATCAGGCTGAAGCTAAATATATCATCATCCATCACTTAAGTCTGCGTAAATAGTAGAAGATATGTAAAATAACTCACAACTGACATCCACAGCAGCACAGAGGCTTAGGGATGAGTTTTCAAGCAGCTCTGAATCCCTCCTTTTGGGACATGTAAGCAACCTGTTGCATTATATTAGCATATGTTTTTCTTCTGCTGTAGCAAGGTATTTGTCCTTTTTCCTTTTTTTGCTGGGCACCTTTAGCACTATTTTAGATAAGCTTCAAAGAATAAGCTTGCTAAATACATTCCAATTCTTATCATTAGAGGCATTTGAGGAAAAACAAAAGGCAACTACAGGTGATCTAGGGAGGTTCATTAAAAGATCACAGTAACAAGAGTTTATTTTATAAGTAAACTTCAGTTCTGGTTTTAAGTCATACAGTGCTCCCTCCTCAATGCCAAAGAATCTCAAAGGGCTCAGAAAAAACATTTCAAGTATTTCATAGTAGAGCTACAGCTAAAACAACCTAAATATCTTTGGGGTCAAGAACTCAAGACAAAAGTTGCACTTTAGAAAATGCCATATGGTTTGACAAACTAAACAAAAAACAGCTGGTCGGTATAAACAATTTTAGCAACTTCCACAACAGAATTATTTCAAATGATATTTTT
>VZTM01014718.1:2594-16382 GCA_013400555.1 Jacana jacana
TTTTAAAAAAAAAAAAAAAAAAAAAAAAAAAAAAAAGGGAAAGAAGTGGTATCTTCTGGTTCTGAAGCTGGACCTGCCTTGTTTCTCATTGCAGAATGTACCAGAAACCATTCTACAGCTTTTCCCTGTCCCCAGCTGTTGTAGTAACAACATGGAATTTACTTACAACACACAACAGTGTTTTAATCACGTAATTGACAAGGGCCCCCCACCCTTACCCAGCCACCCAAACCTGGCTTTAAGAACAGTTTTTCACTAGTCAGAATGTATGATCGCTTCAGGGAACCCACTTGCTCACACATTAGTGCCATTGGGTTGTTGACACATCCATTGACAATTTGTGCACCTCTTCCAACAGTGACTCCTTTGAACGTCTTATCATCCCACACTCGGCCACCAGTTCTGTCTTTAGCTTCTAAAACAATGACCTAGGACACAATGCAGCTCAGTAAGTTGTAAGATTTGAGTACATTAAACATATCTGTTCAACTCCAGAGCAAAGCAGAAAATAAAACAAAAAAAAAAATCCCAAGCAATCCATTAATGCTAACAATCTTAACACTTTATTTTCCTGTGTGGGCATAGTTCATTCATGCATTTAAATGGTCTTTTAAAGGTTACCCTTTGGTGTATATATATATATATAAAAATGTTTCTTTAAGAAACAACCCTAGTAAAAATAAGCCTTCTTTTTCAAAAAGCTAAATAACTATTCAGAAAATCTCAAAATTGGAGTTTAAGGCATGCTACAGACTATTAAACAGAATGATCCATCTGCAGGGCCCATCAGAGGAAGTCCATACACCTTTTGGAGACATTTACTCCTGGGACATTCCAAGAAACCCCTATTCTCATTTATTTCCACCGTTCATACATACCTTCATCAGCAACTGCTACTTGTCAGACAGACACAAGATACTGGACTAGATGGATGTCTAACTATGTTTACCCTTACTTATATTATCTTTTTATTTTTAGAAAAACTCCAGAACAGTAGGAAACAAGAGTGTGTATCTATAAAAAAAATACATAGAATATATTTTTACATTACAAAAAAGGTCCTGCCCGTTGGTATTTATGTATTTCACTGCAGGCTAGCTTTCCACAGGGCTTGGTGTATGGAAAGGATGCACTGCAGCTTCCTATGTGGCAACTAAAGAATTACATTCAACACGTAAATATTGTGAGATTGCACTATCAGTGATAAATATGAGGGAAAAGGGAAGTACGTGTGCTTTGCTCGCTATTAATAAGCAACAACTAAGTTCAGTGAAGTGCCCACACAAAAGAAAATGTAACCTCATTCAAGCAGCCATCAGCATCTACAGCCCCATTATTTGCACATGAATATTCCTGTCTCCCGTATCCTCCCATCCCAAGTCAATGTAAAGTTTGCATTCCATGCTTTGTTGAACTTCAGATATAAATCACAGAATCACAGAATATCAGGGATTGGAAGGGACCTTGAAAGATCATCTAGTCCAATCCCCCTGCCAGAGCAGGAACATCTAGATCAGATCACAGAGGAACGCGTCCAGGCGAGTTTTGAATGTCTCCAGAGAAGGAGGCTCCACAACCTCCCTGGGCAGCCCCTTCCAGTGTTCAGTCACTCTCACTGTGAAGAAATTTTTCCTCCTATTTAACTGGAACCTCCTATGTTCCAGCTTGCACCCATTACCCCTTGTCCTATCATTGGATGTCACTGAGAAGAGCCTGGCTCCATCCTCCTGACACTCACCCTTTACATATTTATAAACATTAATAAGGTCACCCCTCAGTCTCCTCCAAACTAAAGAGACCCAACTCCCTCAGCCTTTCCTTATATGGGAGATGCTCCACTCCCTTCATCATCTTGGTAGCCCTGCCCTGGACTCTCTCAAACGGTTCCCTGTCCTCCTTGAACTGAGGGGCCCAGAACTGGACACAATATTCCAGATGGGGTCTCACCAGGGCAGAGTAGAGGGGGAGGAGAACCTCTCGCGACCTACTAACCACACCCCTTCTAAACACCCCAGGATGCCATTGGCCTTCTTGGCCATGAGGGCCAAGAAAATAAATAAATGCTGTTTTTCAGCAGCAGTACTCAGTAAAACACCAGATTTTACAAATTAATTTAGAATGCCCTATACACAAATGCTTCTATAGAGAGTGTGGGGCTTTCTTCATTTTCATGAAGAACACTCTCAAAACAGAGGAAGTCTGATTTTTTAAGTAATGTACTCTTAGTTTCTTACCTTAATTCCAAAGTTGTGCAGTTGTCGAGCTGCTGCTAATCCTGCTGCACCAGCCCCAATAATAATGACAGATTTCTAAAAAAGAAAATTAAAAAATGAAATACTTTTTACATAAACAGTTGAAATGATAAGTAGCGAGTCCAAAATCTAGACCCCAAAATGTATGTGATTTTGTAACACTAATAAGGTAAGGATTAATACAGCAACTTACATTGTGGTATTCCTTAGGAAGAAGATACTGGTCAGGACTGACAGATAAAATCCCTGTATTAATTAGCCCTTTCCTTGTCATAAAATAAAGGATCCTCTCCATTTCCCGAACACACCGAATGCGCACAAGCCCCCGAACAATGATGTGATGGATACATTTTTGAGGTGTAAGAGCCTCCTGCAAAGAAGAAACCGAGAACAGAAAGTGTTGATTTTCTCATATTGGGAGTTTTTCCTGCATTTACATCATACTTAAACCACAAACCAGATGGTAAAAATTAATCACGAATCAGGCTTCTGACTGCGTTTTGAAAGCAAGGTTTGTGGAAGCTTCTTGCTAGCCAGCTTTACACAGTAAGGTAACGATTTATTAAACTAGATTAACATGTAATTTAAGCAAATGAACCTACAAGATATTCTCACACACTCCATGCTGTACTCATTGAGTACAGGAATGGTACTGAAATGCATCCATGGTGGCAAAACAAATCTACCTGGTGGCAATGCTCACAGTGACATTCCAGTAAAACCCATTCCAAAATGGCATTCTAAATCATAACTAGATCAATATCCAAAACTTTCAGGTAAATACGGACTTCAGTATATGAAATTCCAGCAATTCCACTGAAGGCAGCGTCATAGTTAGCATAAGTAAAAAGAAAATCACTTCCCTGTCCAACAGTCATATGAAATCTAAAATAAATCATAAACCACCTGCAAACACTGGTTAGAAACATTCAAACATCCTTTAAAAGTTAATAGCTGGACAGACTCAGTAGTTTTAATACTTTAAAACTTATGTATTTTACTGCAAAAGAAGCTCCCAGGCATTAAGACCAAAACAACACACACCACTAAAACCCCAGCCCATTTTTAGAATAGATTTTCAAAAGGATGGGAGCAATTTTTCTGGTGCATAAGGAGGTGTCCAAGAAGAGAGATAAATCCCTCTGCTCCACTCCCCCCCCAGAATAGCTATTATTTGTAAACAAACAATTACCTCTTTGCCTCTCTTACCTTGCAGTTTGTGTACCACAGAGCCAAAATCAGGTTTCTCAAAGCCAAGTACATGGTAGGGTCTCGTGAATATTCTGGGAACTCATAGAGCTCATCCAGTTCCATGACATCTGGCCTTACACAAAGTGCTTTCCCACATTCATTGGGCTGGTAAAAAGGCTGGAAATACTTGTTCATGCCTGCAACTGAATAAAGACACACCAAGAACAAGTCAGATTCCCTCATAGCTTCATTTTATCCTTTTCCCTCTAAGACAATCCAATGACCTCGCACAGATAAGTAACAAAGCTTTCCAGCCTCTAGCCACCTTGGGAACAATTTCATGTATATTCCTCTCCCTTCTCCTACCCTCTAGGCTGTGCAGTATTAATTATTGTCCTCCTACTTGATGGGTACATCTATCAGAGTTTAAGTTTGGTTAGAGAAACAGGATGTGCTCTCAGATGACATGACAAGTTCAGCGAGGATCTAAACTCAAGTTTAAGGTATAAAATCACTGTACAGGTTCATGCAGTTCTCTGAATCCCTTTCATCTTCAACTCTCAATACTCCCCAGCGTGGGTAGTAACTAAAAGTAATCATCTTCCACATGCAGTACTGGTAGCTCTATGTAATTAAGTTTTCTGTTTATTAAGCAGATAAATATCTGCTGAATAGGTGAGTGGATTTATTTTCTGCAGCTAAGGAGAGCAAAGCAAGCTAAGATGACACAGAAACAGAGCTAGTATTGAGGTATATCAATAAGGATGAGTATGGGAATCCAGAATTACCTTTCTCCATACCTGACCTATTCAAAACAGAATCCGATATACAAATCAGAATCCAATATTCAAAACAGAATCCTATATACAAATCAGAATCCAAGTGCCTTAAGAAATCAAAGCCTTTTCTCCAAAGCCCCAAAGTTCCACAATATCAAAACTAGCAGAATGATGTTTTGTTCTGATAAATCTTCATTTCCTTAAGAACGCAGACAATCTTTAGGTACTCGCTTAATTTCCCATTTCTATAAACAGATGACAGGTGGCAAACAAAAAGCCTTTGCCATCTGTGCTTACTCCCTAAAGAAATGCCATACAAAATGTATTATCTCTATCTTACAAACAGGTAAATCGCATCAAAGATGTACAGAGGCAGTCACACACAGAGTGTGTGTGTGTATTAGTGCTGAGAAGATAATCGGTATTACTGCATCAGGAGCATCATGTGCCTTATAAACTCAGTTATAAGGCAAAATGTATAACACCTATTTAAGCACCAGAGCCCTGCAGATGGCCCTTACCAGTCAAATTAGGCACGCTCTTTAAGTGCTCTAACTTCACAAGGTTGGATTCACCAGGTAACCGATTAGTGCTGGTACAGGATGGACTCATGCCCACGCAGTCTGGATAATATGCAGCTAGAAAGGGAGCTGCCACACTGTCTTTCAGCAAAGGAGGGAGAATGAGCATGGAGTACCACCAATGGTCTGAAACTTCAGCCACTCTCTGGCCAAGCGGAGAAGTGAAGGAAAGAGGGGAGAAGAGAACACGTCAGTACTTTGAAAACGTTGGAAAAATGAACCAATTCCCCCCCCCCCTCCAAAACTGAGACCAAAAAGCACTAGAAGTACCAATCTCAGAATTGCAAGTCATAAAGACATTTTCTCTCCCTCTTTCCCCTTCCTCAGCCTGACACAGAAAACCTGTAGCATTAATCTCTTCCTCTGAAACAGAGCTAAAACTTCACCAACTCCACACCCAGGTGGAAAGCAAAGAGATGAGATATGCCATGCCATGACAACACATCTATTCCTTATCAGGCCCTTTATCAGGCCATTTGGAGTTTTTACACATCCAGAAATCTGAACCTAGCCTACGGTAACTGATCAGTTTAATTCAGATTCTGATATCCCCATGAAAGACCTCCTAAAACTCTAACAAACGCTACTGAGTCAGCCTTCATTTACAAACCAGACAAAACCACAAAGCTTCTACAAGAGCCAACAGCAAGCTCGAACACGTTCCCTGGGACAGAGGTACCTCAGGTACACTTGCCAACACTGGCTGGTTGAAGATCAGGTCATGCTAAATGTGAAACACAGGGTTTCATGACCATAAACCCGTTGCAACACCAACGTACATCAAGTCCAATTTTGAATTCTGAGGGAGAGGAGAGAGAAACCATGTTCTTGTGTTCTCTTGCAGTCTTCAAAAAGAGGAGACCAGCTTTGCTAAAGATAGAAACCACCGGGAAAGACAGGGAAACTTTTGGGATGTGGAATTTTATTTGAATACTGGAAACTGAATACAGTTTTGCCTCATCAAAAATGAGAATTAGGAGTAAACCTTGAATCACAGGCCACAACTCAAAGACACCAGGAACCACCTGAAAGCTAATTGGCACGGTAAGGGAAAAGAGGAAAAAGATGAGACGGGAAAAAGCCCTAGGCTCTGTTGCAAATAGTGTCTGAGTGTTTCCTGAGCAAAATGTGTAAATACCACCCTAATTTCTTGTCCAAAGGACCAAGAAAAGAAAAAGAATATGCCATGCTTTAAGACTGCTTTTATATTCTAGGAGAAATGAGAAGGAACAACTACTCACCAAGTCCTCAGGCATGGAACACTGGTCTGGGCCCTCAGTCTGCAAGAGAAGCAAATGGCATCAGAGCGGTTCTTAAGCTGCGCAACAGAAAGAAAACTTAGAAAATCAAAGTCATTGATCCACGGCATAGTTCTTTAAACTTAAAAACCAAACAAAAATTGTATTAGTTTTAACCTTCAGTAGCAGAGGTGATTATGTCAGTAAAAAATAAGTAATAGAGAAACGCATAGTTAAAACCAGAACATACCATGAACACCAGAAAGTGTTTCTCATCAGTTAAATCAAATGGTTTCTACTGATCAGCCATTAAGAGCTACATTTTATTCCCTGAAATTCAGGGGAACACGGAAACAAACAAGTGGTTTTGGGAAACGGAGGGGAGGGGAAGGGATTTTATAGAAAAATTCTGAAAGATTACATGTTTTCCAGAGAGACTCTTCCAGTCTAGACTATAAAAAAAAAAAATAAAAAAAAATTTCTCATTTCTTTTAGGAGGATCTTTATCACAAAGTTTCAAGAGGAAATGCTGACTCTTTCAATTTTCATATGGTCAGTATATTCATGTTATGTTTTTAGCTGTATAGACTCTATGGCTGTATAAGGACTCTTTCAGATTTCAGGAGTTACCTTCATGCCAAAGCTGACAGTTTTCACGTAAAGTCCCATGACAAACTTGCTATAAATTAATAAAAGCCCAGTGAGCTTTTCAAATGCTTTCCTCAACAATGAAGCATGGCCAAACAAAACCAGAAGAAATAGTTTGGTTTATGTCTATTTTGTATGCTGATCATCTTTCCATAGTTACAAAACGTAGGATTTGACGATTGACTATGCAGAGAAAGAGCATTCCAGATACTTCTTTCTTCATGTTCCCACTTGGGAAACAAGAAGTGTAACCAGTGTGTAGACCCGTCACCGTGCAGCTCTCCAGGCCAGCAGGCAATTGTTTCACCATTAGAAACATTGAGCAGCAAAGCAAGAAGTGATTAATGTCTGCTGACAAGAAAACCCAACTTGTTCCCTTCACCATTAGCAAAGCTCTGCCGTGTTACCTTGGTGGAATTGTTCAGTTTCATACCACATCTGTAGGTCTTTGCTATTTGTGGCGTCAGCTGGATTTCCTTTGTCAGCTGACGCCATTTACCACACTCTGGCTTTGTGCACTGCACCTACAAGTCAAAAAACAAACATGTTTTTACCTGACGCTGCCTGATTACAGATAAGATTAACAAAGCATAAATAACCAATTAAAAAGCAGAGAGATGCGAGGAAGTTGTCAATCATAATTGTTAAATTCCTTCTCACATAACCCTTGGGTCTCAAAACGCTGGTATACAGAAACCTTGTGCCCATCTCCTGGAGGACTGAATTTCTCCACACAACCTAACTCCAAAATTAATTCAACACCCAGTGTCTCTGGTCTTCAGTCAGTTTTGCCAGCAATATGGCTTGTACACACTCTTCACTGCTTCAGAAGCAACAACAAAAAAACCCACCCACCAACACCACAACCAAACTTCCATTCCGGTCTCTCATCCTCTGCCATCTTTACCAGGGAACTACAACATGTGTTTTGGAAGCCTTTCACTCCTTCCTATAGCTGGCACACTTCCCCACCAAGCCTCATTCTACCTGAACACCATGCCTCTTAGCTGCTACTTCACTGAAAAGCAACAGAAGGTTGTTCTTTGTGGGGTGTGGAGAAGGTCTCCAACAACAGAGGAGAGCTGATCAGAACTATTATCTTGAGCTTTTCCACAGTCTTCTAATACTGGAAAAACCCCAGGAAAACTCAGGTGACTTGTTGCTTGAACGTACAACATCAGAAACTCGTATCAGAACATCACACTGAAACATCACATACTCTATTAAATAAATCACCCCCCATCTTACCCAGTAAGGAAGCTGTTGATCAGCCATGAAGGCTTTTGGACTGGGCTCACTTTTACCATTACTCGTCCAGATCCTTTTCCAGGCAGTATATTTCTCATAACCATCTTTATGGCTGAGAAGAAAGATAAAAGAAAACAGCAAACACTTAGGAAACTGAGTATCTAGTTCATTTCAAACATCAGCAGTTAGTCTAAAATTAAACATTTTCTGTAAGGGCAGAGATACAAGGCTGTAGAGAGTCTTATATTTTTCCTATTTTAAAAAAAAAAAAAAAAAAAAAAAAAGTTGTGGTTCTTACAACAGCAACAAATTGCACCCTGACCACTATGTCTTCTTGAATCTGAGCACACTTCCCGGTACCTAAGGTCTGGACCGAGTCACAGGTACTGCTGAGCATACAAGCACTCAAAAGTCTTCGCTGATCTGGACTCAGCTCCCCCTCAGATGGGAAGGAGCTTGGAGCCAAAAGCACTCTGTGAGCCTCACCAGTTTTCATGGTCGCTGAACCGCCAGAGTTAAATCTGCTCACTCCTCTGATGTTACAGACCTCACACTGCAAAGTGAATTTGCTTTATAGAGGAAGGTACATGTACTTAAAACTGTTATTATCATTTAAAATTCCCTGAAGCTGTTTTAAAAAACGACAACAGCTTCAGAATAACTGCACACCAACCAGCCTGCCTAAAGTAATCGATTTCGTTCATGCTGCTGCGTTTCAGGTGATGATTAGGCCATACAACACCTGCACTTTTAGCACAAATATCTACGCCTCACACTGAATAAGGCAAGCACAGAGGACAAGTCTTTGTACATGCTGTTTCAACACTTGCAATGGCTGCTAATTTTAACCAGCACTGAACAGGCACAACCTTAAGTGGCAAATTTACCTTCGGTAATAGTGGTCAAAACATTCATTGCAGAAGTGTTCCCCACAGGAAAGATGATACCACCTAGACGTATACCCATTCTTAGCACATCTGTAACGCAGGAGACGTAGAAAGAGTTTTATGATACATTTAGAAAAAAAAAACAAAAAAACCTCTGTTGACAGTAGCACACTCTAGACCACAAAATATTCAGGACAAGCCCGGGCTTTTCAGATGACATTCATGACGGCTGACTTGCACAAGGCTCTACAGTCACACAAATAACAATAAGATCATTGCAATCGTCTCAAACATTTCCAATTTCCAACCTAAGCAACACCAGATGCGAAGGAGGCGAAATGTACACAATGTGCAGTTTTATAGTTGCTCTGGCTTCCAGCAACGTCCCACTAACAATGGTGGACTCGGGCTGCATTTAGTACCCTTTAAACAGACATTTCCTGAACATTAAATAGATTTGTTCTTACAACATGTGCTGTGACACACTAAGCATCTTGCAAATGTACACGAAGGCAAAGTCCCTCTCCGTAGGAACTTACAGCTCCTTGACTTTGTTCCATTTTGTTCTGGTATTGGTGTAGAGCTGGGAGGGATCACTTAAATTGGTGTTTTTCTGGTATGTGTGAACAATAAATAAATTCATAAATCATTACAACATCCCATCCCCAGAACAACTGACAAAATACAAAGGCAAATCTGAATACAAAACAGATGTTGCCTGTTTTTTTCACGTGACCGAGTTGGCTGTGATTTTAACCCAATGAGACAAAATCCCAAGGAGCAGTTACCACATTCTGGGTGTTTATTCTTTGTTACTCTCAGAAAGAAATATCCATTAGCCAAGATGATATTCTTCAGACAAAGCAATCTCTCCTCACTTAGAAAACTCTCGTTAAACTCATTTAATGGTGCAAGATAAATGCACGAGGTAAAAAGCGCAAGGTAGAAAGCAGTGACTTCAGCTGCTGCCTGAAAAAGCTAGCCATGAAATGATCTCATCTCAAATAAATAATATTGAAACTATGTTCTTGGGGGGGTGGAAATCAAAACATTAAAATAACAATTCAAAAAGATGACTAAGCAGGATCTATTGTTTCCCTTATAAAAACCCACAATATCACCAGTGCTGATCTCCCGGGTGCTTGTTTCCCCGATGAGTCTCTTACCCCACTGCCAGAACACTTGGCTGCCCTGTGACAACATCCAGAATACACTGACCTCCCGCCACCCAAGAACTGTCCTCACAGATAACTAAACGAAGCTCTGAATTAGTTTGTATCATTAAAAAGTAGATCAAACACGGAAAGCTTGTCTCGATTAACCAGGGAGGGAAGAATGCTATATAATTAGTCTGCCCGCTCCATAATGAGTTCTAACATGTTGCTTATTATTGATACATCTTGCCAGCATCAGCATCATGCATTCGGTACCTCCAGGGTCAGCATGCAAAAGGACTTGTGCGAGTACACAGAAAGCCATGAACACCTCAAGAACAAAGAGTTCAAGTAAGTACAACTCTCTCCCAAGACCTAAAATTTCCAGGTCAGGATCTCCCCTCAGACTGCAAGGCATTCCAGCGAAAGAGCTGTGAAGACCTTCTGCAGTAAATGACAGTTTCGTTTTCCATCTTGAAAGCAAGTCTGGCTTCTTCAGATTACGCTAACATGCTTCTGTTTCACAGAAGCAAGGCATGTTCCAGGAGACACCATTAATAACATAAATAAGCATATCCTAAAGATATTCTATATCTGAATTAGCAACTTGCAGAGTAGAAAGTTATCCGCAAAAAGAGTAACTTGTGACACTTTCCTGGCATCTTAAGAGTCATATTAGTACCTCCCAATTCTCCCTCTCCCTACAGTTAGAAACGAAGGGATTTTTCAGAATGCTGTTAGGATCACAAGCTTCAGCTGCAAGTTCAGCAAAGTCCACAGAAGATCCAAGTAAAAAGGAACAGACCTCTCAGCTGCACTGGCAAAGCAAACGGGACATGCTGCGGTGCATCCCGCTTTTTCACACTTTCTGTATTTCTTCTCTGACGCTTCATCATCATCATCTGCTGCTTCAGCCGCTTTCTTCTTCACCTAATAAAGAGTAGCTGAAATCTGACCAGAAATGACACAAATGCATCTTCTACAGAAGCGGCATCCTGACAGTTTTGCAGTTTGTGGGTAGCATCAAATGGCTAAAATGGTGCTAATGAAAGTTTTCCTTCGTATCCATTGTGAAATAGCTGCAGCGTGAAACAGCTGTCAAAGTAGGTCAGTTTTTCTAACAAAAAAAAAAGGCAAAAAACCAGTAAAGCTGGAAATATCATTTAAAGCTAAAAAGGTGTCACCTTAGTCTTACTGATGCCATTGAAGAAATTGTAAGCAAAGCTTCCAGTGTAAATCTTATTTTAAGCTGTATCACATGCCAATGAGTCAAGTGTCATGCAGTCGTTCTACTTCTCTTTCAGAAAATCTTTTCTTTGCATACTTATTGATTAGTGTCTTATCTGTGCCTCAAATTGAGCATTAGGGTAGATTTGGGGCTTTTTTGGGGACTCCAGATACAAAGCTGCATAGCCAATGTCACTTCTGGGCCTCAAGGGTACTCTGTACTGTGCTGGTTTAGGCCTCAGTCTCGGTGGGCAGAGAGCTTTGTCTGGCTGCACAGAAATCTGTAGTTGGATTTTTAACACATCAAGTATTTACAGGCTGTAGTGAACATTTGTCTTTTCTGACTACTCTTCACAAATGAGACATTTTGCCTACTTATTCATAGAATTATCCAATTTTCCCTCTCTCTGGACAAGTCCACTTACCCACACTGAAGCCCACGTTCCTTACATGTGTCAAATGAAAAAAAAAACACCAGAGTATGAACCCATGTGTTTTTACATTCTTATAAATACCTGTCTTCCAGAACTCCTCAGAGGAAGGTTATCTGGAGACTGGTCTGAAGAACACGCCTTTTTTTTCGTTCGGACTCTTCCAGTTGACATTGTATTATTAGCTCTGAAAAAAAAGGAACAAAATGTAGGCAGTAGTTAAGGAAAAAAAATTGAATTACTCGACTTTGCAGAGCTGTGTAATGGCTTGGGCAGTCCAGCCACTCATAATGCTGCTCTTGTCAGAGGTACCTAGGTAAGAATCCCTTTAGCTTGGCTATTAATTCAGGAGGAAAGTGAGAACGAGGCCTTCTGGGAAAGGAATAATACTACTATTTTAGACTAAATTCGGAGTTAAGATTAGATCCTTGAGTACATCTTGACAGGCTGTTCCAGATCCGAGCACCCTGGATTTCAGTAATCTGATTTGTGTTACGTGAAGACCTGGACTGGAATTTGGGTCGGCCAAGTGAACAGAAGTCAGCTCATACTGCAGGCATTGAAGTCCCACTCTGAGTAACCCTCATCCTGCTAACTACTCATGTATTGGTAGCAATAGATTGGTACCATAAAGCACTTTTTCCAAACAGCGTACTGTTTGTGAACATCAGTTCCATCTGGATAATGCTGGGTGAACAACCAGTTCCAAGCCCTGCACATCTTCCAGTGAAAGCACGTCAGAATTTCAAGCCTAAACTGCAGTTGCACTGCAATTATAGACGATCAGGTTATTACAGACTTTGTTGTTAAGCATCTTCTAGGAGGAAAACAAAGGTTTACGCCACAAGAGAGCTCTACAGCTGTCTTTGACCACACCAGTGGGAACACAGAGAAGGCCCCAGTTTATCAAATAAGCTAGAAAGCACAGTGTGAGAAAGTATGCCACAGAAATATGAAAGTATTTAAAAGGCTATTATCAAAGGCATTCTTTTCACAGGGAGCAAAACACAATAATAAATAGAGCCTAGAGGGAAAATGAAATCTAAGCGTGCTCCACCACACACGGAAAGGCAGTGGAAATAAAAGCCTTATACTGGAGCACTGCATCGTAAAAGTTAGCTTGCTATAGGAGGGAACAGTTTGTAGGGGTTTTTAATATATTTGAGACTTCTCGATTCTCTGGTCCAGGCTGCACTTTTCTTGTATAAGTTGACAGTGATGGACAGGGCAGCCGTGGCTTCGTTCAGGAATCCTGCTAAAAGTAAAGGCAACAGGGGGAGAGAACATTTCAGTTTCAAATTTGAAACATGCAAAATCAAGTCAATTTGTGCTTTCTTCTCAAGATCGAGTAAGTTGATTTGGGAGGGGAAGCAAAATCACATCATAAGATCTATGTAAGTGAAAAATTAGTTTGGGGACAAAAAAAACACCTGCTTTTTTTTTGTATGCAACCAACCCCCCAATTTTAATTAGAGGCAGGAAAAAAGAATTAAGTCACTCTTCATTACCTCAAAAAAGCCCCATGGCTCCTCCATAGCTTATCACTGTATGGGGGTGGGTGAGGTTGGAGAGCAGGGAAAGGAAAACCAACCAGTTTTGTTTACATGAGATTTCCCTAAGCTACTGTGATACGCCCCAGGAAATGGTCTCTTTTTTTTTTTCCCCTCCCCAGAGCTTTCCTTCTGGATCAGCAGCACAACAACACATATCACCTTAGCTTCTGACACCAGAAAAGCATTCCTACATGCTGCTGCCTTTACAGTGGGAGGCCATGGACTACCTTAGCACCAAGAAGGGTACCAGGAGACAAATTTTGGTAACTACCAGGTCCTGCTGCAGCTGCAAGGCCCTGCATACGCGAAGGTAAAAGGACACGCAGCCGTTCTTTAGGTTCACGGGGTCGGAAAAAGAAAAGGCAGCAGTTAGTGTTCACTTAGAAGGCTGGTAAAAACATGCCAGATTCAGAGAGACCTCCCATTTCAAAAGGCAGAGGCCAGTCGTACCGGATCAGGGGCGCATTTGTGCACTGAGCGCTGCGGGAGGGGGAAGAGGGAGGTGGGGAGAAAGAGAGAAAGAGATCGGCTTATGCAGAAAACTGTGAGCAAGGCCGTGGCTGTAAGGCACTTTGCCCCCACTTCCCCTCCCAAGACAA